>JAGGNK010009560.1:1042-30452 GCA_017590115.1 Montifringilla adamsi
CCCTTCTTCCCCCCCAAAACCCCTCCGCAACCCCCCTTTTTTTTCCGTTTTCCCCCCAAAAATCCACTTTACATTTATCCCCATGACCCCGCGGTCCCCAAAGCTTTGGGGCCGCCAAGAATTCGAGATTCTTCCCAAAAAAAGGAAAAAAAAACCCCAAAAAAACCAAACCAAATCCGTGGCTCACCCCAAATCCCAGCTCTGGGATTTTTGATTTTTGGGGTTTTTTTTAAGGATTTCCCCTTTTTCCCCCTTTCCCACCCTCCACCCGTGCCCCCAAACCGCCCCGTGCTGTTTTTTCTCTCAAAATCTCATTTTTCCTCTCAAAATCTCCTTTTCCCCCCTTTTCCCTCCCCAGTGACCCCAAAAGCGCCTCCCGATGTTGTTATTTTTAGGGATTTTCCCTTTTTTTCCCCTTTTTTTCCGCGTCGCCGCTGCTGCCGCCGCCTCTGGCCGCATTTTTTATGGGATATTTGCATGTTTATGGCCTTTTCTTTTAAAAGCGGCGGCACCCCATAAAACATTCGGGATTTCGCTGCTACCCCTAGCGGCCTGACCCCACAGCGGCGCCGCCGGGAACCCCAAATTTCCCCCCAAAACACAAAAAAAAAACCCCAAAAAATCCCAATTCCAGCGCTGTCAGGGTTCAGGGCGGCACCAACCCCGCCGAACCCAAAATTTCTCATCCAAAACCCCTTTAAAATGCCCCAAAATCCCTCTAAAACACCCCAAAACCCCTCTAAAACACCCCAAAATCTCCCCAGAACACCCCAAAACCCCCCCAAAAAGCCCAAAAATCTCCTTTCTTGCACCTTCCCGCCGCTGCCCAGGCTCAGGGGTGACACCAACCCCGCCGAACCCCAATTTTCCTTCAAAATTCCAGTAAAAATCCTCCCAAAAAATCGGTTTTTAGGACCTTGGCACCTCTGCCAGCGTTCAGGGGTGACAGCGAACCCCAAACCCCCTGGGAAAAACCCTTCAGAACACCCCAAAACCCTACAAAAAACCAAAAAATCCCTTCCGAAACACCCCAAACTTCCTACAAAACCCCAAAACCCCCTCAAAAACCCCTCCAAAAACCCCAAAAACCCCTCCAAAAACCCCAACCCCCCTTTTTTTGGACCCTGACCACCCCTGTCGGGGTCCAGGGTTGCCACCAACCCCTGCGAACCCCAAATTCCCGGGGAAAACCTTTTAAACCCCTCCAAAACCACCCGAAACCCCAAATCCCCCATTTTTAGGACCTGAGCCCCGCTCTGCGCGTTCGGGGGCGACACTGACCCCACAAAACCCCAAACTCCGTGGGAAATCCTTCCGAAAAGCACCAAAAACCCCTTCCAAACCCCCAAAAAAATAACCCCAAAATGCCCCAAACCCCAAAAAAACAATCCAAAAATCCGCATTTGCAGGACTTGGTCAGCACTGCCAAGGTTCGGGGGTGACACCAGCCCCACTGCGTGCCCTGGGAAAACCTTCCAACATTCCCTAAAAAAACCCTCTAAAAACCCCAAAACCCTTCCCAAACACCCCCAGAAACCCCCAAAACCCTCAAAAACCCCCAAACCGCCTTTTTTGGGACCCGAGCAGCGCTGCCAGTACTCAGGGCTGACCCCAGCCCCTCCGTGTCCCCTTTATTCCCAGGGACGCACCCTAAAAAATCATTCCAAAAACCCCAAAACCAATCCACCCCAAAAACCACTCAAAAAAACCCCCAAAAATCCCATTTCCAGGCTCTGCCACCAGCCCCGCTCCGTCCCTTCATTCCCAGGGGAAAACCCTTCCAACACCCACCAAAAAACCCTAAAAAAGCCCTCTAAAAACCCTAAAAACAAAAAAAACCCCAAATCCCATTCCCGGGCTCTCTCCACCGCTCCCTGTGCTCAGGGGTGACACCAACCCCGGCGAACCCCAAATTCCCGGGGAAATCCCTTCCCAACCCCTCCAATACCCATCACAAAACCCCGTAAAACACCAAAATCCCCCCAAAAAAACCCAAAAATCCCCATTTCCAATCCGTCACCGCCCGCGTTCGGGGTGACCCCCGACCGAGCGCGTCCCCTTTATTCCCGGAGGGAACTCCTCCAAAATCCCTCCAACACCCGCCAGAAAACGCCTCTAAATCCCCTAAAAAAACTCCCAAACCTTCCAAAAACCTCCCAAAAAAGCCCCAAAAAACCCCAAACCCACCCCAAAAACCCAAACCGCGTCCTCCCACCGCCGCTCCCAGCGCTCAGGGGTGACACCGACCCCACCGCGTCCCCTCCATCCCCGGGGAAAACCCTTCCAGCACCCACCGAAACAACCCTCTAAAACCCAAAAAAACCACCCCAAAAACCCCAAACCCCCGTTCCTGTTCTCTCACCGCCCCCAAAACCCTCAAAACCCCCCCAAAAAACCCCAAACCCCTTTCTGTTTCCACCTCTCCCCGCGTTCAGGGGCGGCACCCGCCCCGCCGCATCCCCTTCGCTCCCGGGGAAGCCCTTCCAGCACACACCGAAAAAAAAACCCAAAAAGCCCCCAATTCCCCCCAGAAAAACCCAAGACCACCCCAAAACCACCCTAAAAAAACCCAGAGCCCGTTCTGTCACCAGCTCCGCCGGCGTTCAGGGACGAGCCCAGCCCCGCCGCGTCCCCTTCATTCCCGGGAAAACCCTTCTAAAACCCACCACAAAGCCCCTCTAAACCCCCCAAAAAACTCCCCAAACCACAAAATCACCCCAAAAAACCCCCCCAAAACCCTAAAATCGCGTTCTCTCACCGGTGTTGAGGGGCGACACAGCCCCGCCGTGTCCCCTTCATTCCCGGGGAAACCCTTCTAAAACCCACCACAAAGTCCCTCCAACACCCACCAAAACCCAAAAAAAAACCCCCAAAACCCCAAAAAAACCCCAAGCCAGCGTTGTCTCACCAGCTCCGGAGGCGCTGAGGGGCGAGCCCAGTCCCGCCGCATCCCCTTCATTCCCGGCGAACCCTTCCAGCGCCCACCAAGAAAACCCCCCCAAAAAAAACCCAAATCCTCCAAAAAACCCCCAAAACCCCAAAAGAACCGGGGGAAACCGGGGGGAACCGGGGGAAGCGGAGGGAGCCGGGGGAACCGGGGGGAGACCGGGGGAGACGGGGAAACCGGGAGAAGTGGGGGAAACCGGGGGCAAAGCGGGGTTCTGCGACCCCGGAGCGGGGAAGAACCGGGGGGAACCGGGTGGAAAATGGGGCTCAGCGACCTCGGAGCGGGGAGGAACCGGGGGGAACCGGGAGGAGCGGGGTTCAACAGCCCCGGAGCGGGACGGAACCGGGGGGAACCGGGGGTAAAATGGGGTTCAGCGGCCCCGGAGCGGGGGGAACCGAGGGGAACCGGGGGGAACCGGGGGGAACCGGGGGGAACCGGGGCGGAGCGGCCCCGAGCGGGCTTTCGGGGCAGGTTCGGCCGCTGCGGCGCGGCCCCGGCCAACAAAACAGCGCCGAGTTCCTCCCGTTTTCCTCCCTTTTTTCCTCCTTTTTCCCTCATTTTCCCTCCCTTCTTCCTCCCTCTTGCCTCCTTTCTTCATCCCCTTTTCTCTCCTTTTTTCCCGTCCTCTTCCTCCTTTTCCTCCCTTTTATCTCCCCCTTTCCCTCATTTTTTCTTCCCTTTTATCTCCTTTATTCCTCCCTTTTATCTTCCACTTCCTTTTATTTCCTTTCTTCCTCCTTTTTCCTCCCTTTTCCCACATTTCTCCTCCTTTCCCTTCCGACTTTTCTCCTTTCCCCTTTTCCCCCCCATTTTCCCTCTTCCCCCCGGACAAACCAATCACTAAAAACCCCAAACCCACCTTGAATTAAATTCCATTTTCCTGACGCTTTCCAGCGCTGCCGAAACCCCAAAATTCCCATTTTCCACCAGCAATATTCAGGTTTTTCACCCCAAAACCGCTCCGGGGTGGGGGTGGGGGAGAGGGGAGCCGCGCCGCTCATTAATTAATTAATGAATGACCTCCTTGATGAAGCAAAAGCGCTGCAGCGTCGCCCCAATAAATCCGCATTAGATTTTGTGTCACATAAACTTTACGGGCTCGGAAGGAGACGGACGGCTCCGAGCCGCTCCCGCCTTTTCCTGGGATCCTTATCAGCTTTTCCATCATTTAAAATCATTTTTTGCCTCTTGAAACGATTGTTTGCTCCTTTTTTTATCACGTTCTGATCATTTCCTGGCATTTCTGGGGTCATTTTCCACCAATTTTTGGTCGTTTTCTGCCACTGCTTCACCGAGTTTTGTATTCCTTGCCCATTTTTTATCGTCGTTTTATCGTTTGTTAATAATTTTTATCGTTGTTTTATCATTTGTTAATAACTTTTACCCTTGTTTTGTGTTTTCGTATCATTTTTGGGCCATTTCGTATCATTTACGGTCATTTTTCATCATTATTTCATCCATTTGATAATTTTCTGTTCATTTTTACCGTTTCATTTTGCCAGTTTTGCCACTTTCTGTCCTCTTTAATAATTTTATCATTCTTTTACCCTTTCTTGTAACTTTTGGGCCATTTCATATACATCTTTTTGCCATTTTTGATCATCATTTTATTATTTTTGGTCATTTCCCCACCGTTTTTACCCTTCTCTCACCATTTTTTGAGCATTATTTCCTTTTCCCCCTCATTTTCGCGGCCTCAGCGGCTCCGGGGCGGACCCAGCCTCTTCCCGGCCTCTCCAGGATTCTTTTTTTTGGGGACAATCCCTCGCTTTTATTGTTCCTTTTCCCTCCTTTATTCCCCAGAGATCCCCAAACCCTTAAATTCTGATTTTTCCCCCCATTTTTCCCGAGGAATACCCCAAAATTCCCATTTCCCCGCCCCCTGCGAGCGGCGCAGAGGGGATTTAATTCCATTTAATTCCATTTAATTCCATTTCTTTCCATTTATTCCATTTCTTTCTCCCTCCCGCCCTTCCCCTTCTCCCGAGGAAAAACAGGGAAAAAAATAATAACAATAAAAAAAAAAATCGATACCGGCTCCTTCCAGCGTGAAATAAACCCAAAGCGCCCCGAAATAAACCCAAAACGCCCCGAAATAAACCCAAAACGCCCCAAAATAAACCCAAAACGCCCCAAAATAAACCCAAAACGCCCCAAAATAAACCCTGGGGTGGGAAACGAGCCCAGCAGAGAAGCTCTGAGCGGAGCGCGGCGCCCGCGGCGCTTTGGGGCGGAATTTCCCTTTTTGGCCATTTTTAATCTTTTTTTTTTCGCCCATTTTCCCACCTTTATTTTTGCTTTTCCTCCCTCCCCCCGGAATTTCGCCTTTTCCTCCCCAAAATCCTTCCCGGGGAGGCGAAACCGCCTCAATTCCCATTTCCCTCCCCCCGGGCTCAATTTCAGGCATTTCCCCCAAAATAAATTCATTTTCTTCCCTGCCGGAGGCACCAAAACCCTTCAAAAAAAAACCCCAAAAAACCAAAACAACCCAAAAAACCCCCAAAAAACCCCAAAACCCCGAATCGATCAGGTGCGGCTCCCCGGGGCGCCTTTCCCTTCGCGCCGAGGTGGAAAAACCCGAATTTCCGCTTTTTTCCAGCTTTTTTCCAGCCTGGAAAACTCCGCCCGCGCCCGCGCACCTTTCCCCGCGGAGACGCAAAACCCGAGCCGCGAATGTTCCCCCGCAACCCCAAAAATTCGCTTTTTGGGGAGGTTTTTCCTTCTTTTTTTCCGATTTTTTCTTATTTTTGGGGTTTATTTCCTTACTTTCGAGGAGGTTCCTTATTTTTGGGTTTTTTTTCCCTTCTATTTTGGGGTTTTTATTTTTATTTTTGTGGGTTTTTTCTTATTTATTGAGATTTTTTTCTTCTATTTTTGATTTTTTTTTTCCCCCCTGTTTATATTTTTTCTCCTTTTTGGGCGTTTTTTTTCAAGCCCTGCCAAGGAATTTTTTCCCTCCAGGTACGAGGAGGGAGTAAAAAGCTGCTGGATGATTTTCAATAATTTGCAGCACGCCCCGCAATCGCCTTTGTTCTCTGAAAAAAAAAAAAAAAAAAGGGAAAAAAAAAATTTTCGCCCATTTTCCCACCTTTATTTTTGCTTTTCCTCCCTCCCCCCGGAATTTCGCCTTTTCCTCCCCAAAATCCTTCCCGGGGAGGCGAAACCGCCTCAATTCCCATTTCCCTCCCCCCGGGCTCAATTTCAGGCATTTCCCCCAAAATAAATTCATTTTCTTCCCTGCCGGAGGCACCAAAACCCTTCAAAAAAAAACCCCAAAAAACCAAAACAACCCAAAAAACCCCAAAAAAACCCCAAAAACCCCGAATCGATCAGGTGCGGCTCCCCGGGGCGCCTTTCCCTTCGCGCCGAGGTGGAAAAACCCGAATTTCCGCTTTTTTCCAGCTTTTTTCCAGCCTGGAAAACTCCGCCCGCGCCCGCGCACCTTTCCCCGCGGAGACGCAAAACCCGAGCCGCGAATGTTCCCCCGCAACCCCAAAAATTCGCTTTTTGGGGAGGTTTTTCCTTCTTTTTTTCCGATTTTTTCTTATTTTTGGGGTTTATTTCCTTACTTTCGAGGAGGTTCCTTATTTTGGTTTTTTTTTTTTCCCTTCTATTTTGGGGTTTTTATTTTTATTTTTGTGGGTTTTTTCTTATTTATTGGGATTTTTTTATTCTATTTTTGATATTTTTTTCCCCCCCTATTTATATTTTTTCTCCTTTTTGGGCGTTTTTTTTCAAGCCCTGCCAAGGAATTTTTTCCCTCCAGGTACGAGGAGGGAGTAAAAAGCTGCTGGATGATTTTCAATAATTTGCAGCACGCCCCGCAACCGCCTTTGTTCTCTGAAAAAAAAAAAAAAAAGGGAAAAAAAAAAATCCTTCCCCTCCGCCAAAAATTCCTGTCCCGGGGCTCCGTTCCCTGCCGCAAAAAAGGGAATTTCTGCCCCAAAATCCTGATTTTTAGGGGTGTTTCCCCCTGATTGTTGACGTTTTTGCGGTCAAAAATTCAATTAAAGCTCGCGGTTTTGGGGGAGGCGCTGCGGGGGAGGCTCGCAGGGAGAAAAGCGATTTATTTGGGGGTTTTTCCCCCATTTTTTCCCTTTTTTTCCCCACATTTTTCCCGGTTTTCCAAGGTGGGAAAAGCCCCGGAGTTTCCCAAGCGTGGCCTGGAGCTCTCGGAGCGAAACGGAACCAGAAATAAAAACCGAAATAAAGCCAGAAATGGAAATAAAAGCAACGCCTAAAAACCCCTCAGCGGCGCTCCCGCCTTTCCAGCGGGATTTTTTCCCATTAAAATCCCATTTTCCTCCTCAGGAAATGCTCGGGGAAAATGGCTTTAAAAACCCCGGGGACGCCTCTTCTAAAAAAAAGCAAAAAAAAGGCAAAAAAAAAAATCCCAATTCCCACTTAAACCGCTTGGAAAACCCCTCAGCTTTGGAATTCCATTTTTTTAACTTAAAAAAAAAAAAAAGGGGGGAAAAAAAAAATTAAAAATTAATGTAATAAATTTGGAAAAATCATTTAAAAAAATAATTAAAAATAAATATGAATCTATTAAATAAAAAAAAAAATTCAAAACGCACCAAAAATAAATTTTTTTAAAAATTCAAAACTCAAAATTCGCTTTTTCCCCACCGCGAAAAATCCCGATTTTCCGGCCAAACCTCCCCGTAAAGATCATTTCTTTTGAATTTTTCCTCCTTTTTCGGGGGGAAAGGCCGGAAATTCCCAACCTGGTGGAAAAAAAGGCCCGAAAATCATCAAATTGCGGGCCGGGCCATAAAACGCGGCGCAGTTCAAGGTCACTGTCTCGGGCAGTAAAAAGGGTCGGCATCCCATGCAAATGAGCCGGCCTCCCAATTCCCACTTAAACCGCTTGGAAAACCCCTCAGCTTTGGAATTCCATTTTTTTAACTTAAAAAAAAAAAAAAAGGAGGGAAAAATGAATTAAAAATTAATGTAATAAATTTGGAAAAATCATTTAAAAAATAATTAAAAATAAATATGAATCTATTAAATAAAAAAAAAATTCAAAACGCACCAAAAATACAATTTTAAAAAAATTCAAAACAAACTCAAAATTCGCTTTTTCCCCACCGCTAAAAATCCCGATTTTCCGGCCAAACCTCCCCGTAAAGATCATTTCTTTTGAATTGCCAATTCCCACTTAAATCGCTTGGAAAACCCCTCAGCTTTGGAATTGCATTTTTTTAACTTAAAAAAAAAAAAAGATGGAAAAATGAATTAAAAATTAATTTAATAAATTTGGAAAAATCATTTAAAAAAATAATTAAAAATAAATATGAATCTATTAAATAAAAAAAAAAATTCAAAACGCACCAAAAATAAATTTTTTTAAAAATTCAAAACTCAAAATTCGCTTTTTCCCCACCGCGAAAAATCCCGATTTTCCGGCCAAACCTCCCCGTAAAGATCATTTCTTTTGAATTTTTCCTCCTTTTTCGGGGGGAAAGGCCGGAAATTCCCAACCTGGTGGAAAAAAAGGCCCGAAAATCATCAAATTGCGGGCCGGGGCCATAAAACGCGGCGCAGTTCAAGGTCACTGTCTCGGGCAGTAAAAAGGGTCGGCATCCCATGCAAATGAGCCGGCCGCGAAAATATTCCCATTTTGGGGCTTTTTTCGGCGCTTTTCCCTCCTTTTTATTCCCGGGATTTTCCCCTTTTTTCCCTTTTTTTCCGCCTTTTTTCCCCTTCCCGTCGCGGCGCTGAAAAATCCAATTTTTGGGGTTTTTTTCCCCCTCGGAAATTCAATTTTTTTGGCCCCAGCGCTCGGCTCGGCCCGGAGCGGGATTTTTATTGGTAGAAATCCGAATTAAAAGTGGGAGAAATGAGTGGAAATATTCTGAATTTGGCCGGTTAAAATGGAAGAAATGAAGGGAAATATCCCCAATTTTCCGGCTCAGGGACGGACTCGGCCCCGCTTGGAATTTTCTTCCCAAAAAAACCCGAAATTTAACCCTCTCCAGGCCAAAATAATCCAAATTTTCCTGGCTGGGAGAAAAAAATTTGGGAGGGAAAAATGGAATTTAAAGGGATTTTAGCTGGAAAAACGAATCCAGGATTTTTTTTTCTCGGCCCAAATCCAACGGGAATTGTGGAGAGAGAAAAAAAAAAATTGAAGGATTTGGGATAAAATCAAGGCAAAAATCCAGGACTTGGGGAAGAAACGGAGAGGTTTGGGCAAATGGCTCAGAATTGGGAATTTTGGGGAGGGCGGAGATCCCCGGGCGCTTTTCTGGGGTGCAAAATCCGATTTTTTCTGACGATTTCTGGGTTTAGGAAAGCTCCGGGAGCGTTCATTGACACCTGGGAAAGGTCAAAAATGAAATAATAAAATGAAATAAAATGAAATAAAATGAAATAAAATGAAATTCCATGGGAAAAAAAAAACCGGGAGTTTTCTGCAGGTGGTTCCGGTTCGGGTCCCAAAGAGGGAAATTCCTGAAAAATCCCATTTCCCCCCCAATTTTTCCTCATTTTTTTGCCAGCGGAGAATCCCCGGACTGGAAAATCCAACCCCAAATCCGGGGAAATTCGGGTTTAACTCCAGCGCTGCTTTTGGGGCAGAAATTCGGGTTTTTCCGCCTGGAATTCCTAAAAAAAACCCCCAAAAATCCCTGGGAAAAAACCCCGTGGGATTCTCGCGTCCCGATGGCGTCAGGAGCACCCAAAAAAAGCGATTTTAATCGGAATTTCCGCGGAAAAAGAGGGGAAAAAAGGGAATTTCTGCATCCGCGCCCCGCCCGCGGCGCAGCCGCCAATCCCGGCCTGCATTCCCAAATGTCCCCAAAAAATGAATTTTTTCCCCCAGTTTGAGGCGGAGCAGCCAAGAAAGGAAAAAAAAACCCAAAACCAAACCTGGGAAGCGGCGGCGCTGGAGGAGCCTCGGGAAAAATTCCTTGGCAGAGCCTCGGGAAGCGCCCAAAAAGGACCAAAAATCCTCTTTTTAGTCTTTTTTTTTTTGCCTTTTTTCCCCTCCTTTTTCCCCCTTTTTTAATTTTTTCTTGTAATTTTTTTATTTTCCCTTTTTTTTAATTTCTTCCCTTTTTGTCTTCCTTTTTTTTTCGTTTTTTTTTCCTCCTATTTTCTCCCTTTTTTCCCCCCCTTTTTTGGCCTCTTTTTTTGGTGCTTCAAGGCCAAATTTTTGCGGGATTGGGAAAATGGGAGCCGCACTCACCTGGAGCTGAAAGGAGAGAAATTCCCGATCCTGGGGGGGATTTGAGCCTTAAAAAAAACGGGATTTGGGTAAAAAAATAAACGGGGAAAAGTCGGGCTGGGAGGGGAATAAAGGAGGGGGAAAAGGAAAATAAAAGGGGAAATAAAAGGGAAAATAGGAAAAAGGAAGGAAATAAAGAGGAGAAAGAAAGGGAAAAATAGAAAAGAGAAGAAAAATTAGGAGCAAATGAAGGGAAATGACAGAAAAAGGAAGGGAATGAAAGGAAAAAGAAAAACGAAGAGAAGAAGGAAATAAAAGAGAAAGGAAAAGTGAGAGGAATGGAAATAAAGGGGGTGAAATCCCAGGACAGAGAAAGGAAAAGTGGGGTAAAGGGAGGAAAAATGGGAAAAGAAAGGAAATAAATGGGGAGAAAAGGAAAAAATGGAGGAAATGAAGGGAAATAGGAAGAGAAGGGAAAAGAGGGGGGAAAAGGGGAAAAAAGGAAAAAAGGGGAAGAATAGGGAGAAAAGGAAAAAATTGGGGAAAAAAGGAAAATAATAGGGAAAAAGGGAAAATTGGGGAGAAAAGGGGGAAAAATTAGGGAGAAAAGGGGGGAAATAGGGACAAAGAAAGGGAAAAAATAGGGGGGAAAAGGGAAAAATAGGGGAAAAATAAAAAAGAGAAGAAAATTGCCTAAAAACGAAGGAAAAAAGGCAAAGGAGAAATCCCGAGAGGAGGAGGAGGAGGAGGAGGAGGAGGAGGAGGAGGAGGACGTCACCGCCCGTGACGTCAGCGCCGCCCGGGCCCGATTTGGGGGGGGAAAAATCTGGGAAAAATCCGAATTTACCCGAAATTACCCGAATTTATCCGACTTTATCCGAATTTACCCCAATTTATCCGAATTTACCCGAATTTACCCGAATTTATCCGAATTAATCCGAATTTACCCGAATTTATCCGAATTTACCCAAATTAATCCGAATTTACCCGAATTAATCCGAATTTACCCGAATTTACCCGAATTTACCCGAATTTACCCGAATTTACCCGAATTTACCCGAATTTACCCGAATTTACCCGAATTTACCCGAATTAATCCGAATTTACCCGAATTTACCCGAATTTACCCAGTTTGGACTCAAATCCCAAAGGGCGTCGGAGGGCCCGGGCGGGACAAAGCGCAGGAAAAGCCCAGGCCGGGAATTTCCTGCGGGATTTGGGGGCAGACCCGGCCTAAGCCCGGCCCAGCCCAGTTTGGACTCAAATCCCAAAGGGCGTCGGAGCCCAAATTCCCGTTTAATTCCCGTTTTCCTCCCGTTTCTCATTAATTCATTTCCATTCATTCCAATTAATTTCAAATCACTTCAATTCCTTTTCCCCCTCTTCCCTCCAGGCGCTCTCGCGACCCTGAAAATTCCCATTTTTTCCCTTTTTTTCCCTTCCCGAATTTCATTTTTTTTCCATCCCTCGGCTCAGCCCAGGTCGGGATTTTTACCCCCAAAATCCTTCCAGAAATCCAAATTAGAAATTGAAAAGATCAATTAAGAAACTCAAAGATCAATTAAAATCCTGCCCGGGGTAATTCGGGATTGGAGCTGGAAATTTCCAAGATTGGGGCCAGAAATTCGAATTTTCCGGGTTTTTTTCTGGGGAAAAAATGTAGGAAAATACCCAAAAAACCCCCAAATCAGCAGCAGGAGGAAGGGTTGGTTAAAAAACACCCAAAAAAGGGAAATTAATAAATTAATTTAGGGATTGCTTTGATTTTTCCAAGTAAATATTACTTTTTTTTCCCCACTGGGATTAAAGGGAGGAGGAAGAATCCGCGGATTTGGGGGGGATAAAAAGGAAAAATCGGGATTTTGGGGTCTGGGAAAGCTGAATCCCAAAATTCCGGGTGGATCTGGCTCCGAATTCCGGGAAAATCCAAAATTTCTGCAGCTCCCGGAGCACTGAGGGGGAACATTCAAACATTTTGGGGAATCCGCCCAGAATTCCGCAGATTTTCCCGAATTTTCCCCCAAAATCCCAACCTGAGGAGGAAAGAATGAAGGGATTTCTCGGGTTTGCTCATTTTTAGGATTTTTCCCCGATTTTTGGAGTCTCAAGAATGAAAGAATTTCCAGGAGAAAGAAAAGGAGGAGCAGGAGGAAAAATCAGCCCGAAAGTGACCAAAAAATGAGCCCGAAATGGCCAAAAATGGACCCAGAAGTGACCAAAATGAGCCCGAAAATGACAAAAATGAACCCAAAAGTGACCAAAAACTCAAACCAGAACTGACAAAAAATGAACCCAAAAGTGACCGAAAAATGAATCAGAATTGACGAGAAATGAACCCAAAAGTGACCGAAAATTAAATCAGAAATGACCAAAAATTAACCCAAAGGTGACCAAAACTGAAGAGAAAAGTGACAAAATTTAACCCAAAAGTGACCCAAAAAAAGAATCCAGGAGGGACAAAAATTCAAATCAGAATTGTCCAAAAAGGGACCCGAAAATGCCAAAAATGGAACCTGAAGTGCCCAAAATGCCCAAAATCCCCAATTTTCTGTGCCAGGCCCGAGCTCCGTTTCCCACCCCAAGAGGAAAATCGGGAATTTTCCCCCAAATCCCTTCCCGGGAATCGCTTTCCTCCCATTTTTCATTGATTTTATAATAATTAATACGAAATCTTTTAATTAATTTCATTCATTTCTCGGGATTTCTGCCCCCAAACCGAGGAAATTCCTCCCAGAATTTGGGATTTGGGCGTTCCCGGAGCTGCTGATGGAAATTCCCTTTTTTGGGGGGGGGATCGGAGCCTTTTTCCAGCCCCAATCCCAAATTTCCCGGCCAAAGGTAAATTCGGGAATTTCCCCCCAAATTTGGGGTGAATTTGGGAATTTTTTCCCCCAAGAATTCCCGCTCCCATCCCGAAAAATTCGGATTTTTCCCGGTGGAACAGCCCCAGAAATGAACCAAAATCGGAAAAATTCGGGATCCGAATCACTGAAATTCCCAAAAAAACCCGGGAAAACTTTTGGGATCAACACCTGGGTTGGGTTTTTAATCAAAAAAAACCCCAAAATTTTCACTTTCCCCCCCAAACTCCGGGTCCGGGGGCGCCTCGGGAGGATCCCAAAACCCCCCGGAGCCTTTTGGGGAGGGGAGGGAAATTTTGGGATCCTCGGGAAAATTCTGGAAGGAGAAACCCAGAACGCCAAAAGTCCTTTTGGGGGAATTTGGGTTCGTTTTGGGATTCTTGGGGGTTTTTTGGGGTTTTTTGGGGATTCCTGGGTCATTTTAGGATTCCGTTTAGGATCACTGGGGTTTGTTTTGGAATTTTGGGTTGGTTCGGGGGTTTCTTTGGAATTTCTGGGTTGATTTTAGTGTTTATGTGGGATTTTTGGGGTTCGTTTTGGGGTTCATTTGGGATTTTCGGGTTTATTTTGGGGTTTTTCGGGTTCATTTTGGGATTTCGGGTGCGGATCCCTCCCTCCCCACGTTCCAGGCGCCCTAAATGGGATTTTCCTCCTTTTAAAATACGGAATTTTGGCAGATTTCTCCTCCCTGTATTGCCAAATCCCAGGAAAATTCCATTTTTTAAATCGTCTGTGTCTATAAATTCATATATTTCTCTCCCTTTTCAATAAACTTCTGGATTTATCCCAAATATTTCTGGAAGTTTCTATCAAACACTGATGGAAATTTCTATTCCGGGCCGGATTTAAGGGGAAAAAAACCCAAAATAAAAACCCCAAACCCCGAATTTTTGAAACCGCGGCCCTCCCACGCCCCAAATCTGAATATTGAGAGCCGCAAAATCCGGGAAAAAATGGAAAAATCCGCCCTGAAATCCTAAAAAATTGGAATATTCGGGGTGGGATCCTCGCGCCTGGAAGGAATATGGAAATAAATATTAAATAGAAATCAAACCCGCATTAAGTAGCTGTTAAATCCACAGTAAATTGAAGCTTTTGCCACCCTCACGAGCGTTCCCGCAGCCTCTAAAATTCCCATTTTTCCCCCCTTTCCGTCCCGATTCTCTCCTCTATTTTTGCCGCGTTCTGGGCAAATTAAAGCCCCCCAAAAAATCGGGATTTTGGAGCCATTTTTGGCCTCTTTTTCCTTCCCCTCGGGCGGGTTTAAGGAGGGGGAAATAAAAAGAGAGAGAGAGAAAAAAATCCAATAAAATTTCAGTTGAGTAAGAATGCAGTGAAATTAAAAACACCTCAAATAAGAACGTGAAATAAAACCACATTAAAGATCAGGAAATCCAAATCTCTGCAACGAAAGCGCGGTCAAATGCAAATATACTGAATTCAAATGGGTCAATTAAATGAAATCCAACGGAAAGATCTCCCCTAGAAAGAGACCCAATTTTTAAAAATGCAATAAAAATAGAACGAACGAACAAACAAAAGAAGAGTAAATCAAAATTAATAAAACCGCAGGAATAAAAATGAAATAAATCAAAATTCAGTGCAATAAAAATCCCGTTTCGAAGCCCTCGCTTCAGCCGGCTCCCGTTCCTTTTCTGCCCTTCCCATCCTTCCATTTTCCCTTTTTCCCCCCAATTTTCTGGGTTTTTTTCCTGATTTTTTCCCATTTTTTCCTCATTTTCCCCCTGGATTCCCACCGGGAGCTGAAAAATCTGCACAAAGAGAAATTTTTTTCTTTCTTTCTTTTTTTTTTTTTGTCCTCCAGGCAAAACAACGACGGAAAAAAAGCGATTTATTTCCAAGGAGCGCTACAAGGCGGACACCACGAGCTGACAGCGAGAGCACAACCCCGAAATCCAAGAAATCCGGAGAAAAATCCCCAAAAACCGCTCGGGGACCCCCGGGAGCGCCGCGAGAAAACCCCAAAAATCCCGCCGGAAATCCCGATTTTCCTCAGCCAAACCCACGGGAGAGAATTCCCAAAAAATCCCAAAAAACCCCCAAAAATCCGGCCGGAAATCCCGATTTTCCTCAGCCAAACCCACGGGAGAGCATTCCCAAAAAATCCCAAAAACCCCCCAAAAATCCGGCCGGAAATCCCGATTTTCCTCAGCCAAACCCACGGGAGAGAATTCCCAAAAAAACACCCCAAAAATAACCCAAAATCCGGCCGGAAATGCCGATTTTCCCCGGCCAAACTCGTGGGAAAGCATTCCCAAAAATCCCCAAAAAATCCCCCAAATTCCCCCCCACCGACTCCAAACCCCGCAGGGAATTTTTTCCCCATTCCCGATTTTTCCATCCTTATAAAAATCCGGGAGCCGCCGCCGCCCGGGGGGGATTTTTGGGATTTTTTGGGAGATTTTCCTTGTTGCTGTTGTTATTTTTCCACCATTTTTTCCCCACCGAAATCACCGAAAAAAAGGAAAATCGGGAATTTTCACCTCTCAGCCCAAAATTCCAATTTCCCCCCAAAACCCCGCGCTGGGATTTGGGAGCTGCGGGGTGGGAATTTTCCTTTTTTTGGGATTTTTCCGCGGAATCGGCAGCGCCGGGATAAACACAAATCCCCATTTCTGACTCTCTGCCTTCGGCTTTTTGGCTTTTTTCGGGGTTTTCTCGGCCCCAAAGTCCCGCCGGCACCACGATAAATATTCATTTTTTTTACACGGTTTTTTCCCTTTTTTTCGGGGTTTTCTCCGCCCCAAAGTCCCGCCGGCACGAGGTTAAATACTGAATTTTTACACCTTTTTTTTCCCTTTTTCTGGGATTTTCTCGGCCCCAAAGTCCCGCCGGCACCAGGATAAATATTCATTTTTTTTACACGGTTTTTTTTCCTTTTTCTGGGATTTTCTCCGCTTCAAAGTCCCGCCGGCACCAGGATAAATATGGAATTTTTTTCCTTTCAGTCTTTGATTTTTTTCTTTGTTTTTTTGGGGATTTTGGCCGCCTCAAATTCCAACCAGCACAAGGATAAATATGGAATTTTTTCTCTTCCCTCTTTGATTTTTCTTTTTATTTTTGGCGATTTTCTCCACCCCAAAGTCCAACCTGCACGATGATAAAGATTGGATTTTTTTTCCTTTCAGTCTTTGATTTTTTTGGGGTTTTTTTGGGGATTTTGGCCACCTCAAAGTCCAACCAGCACAAGGACAAACATTGAAAATTTAACACTTTTTTTCCTTTTTTGGTGATTCTGTCTGCCACAAAGTCCCACCGGCGCGAGCACAGATATCGAGGATTTAACACTTTTTTTTCCTTTTTTTCGGGGGATTTTGGCCGCCTCAAAGTCCAACCAGCACGATGATAAATATTGAATTTTTTTCCTTTCTGTCTTTGATTTTTTGTTTGTTTTTTGGGGATTTTGGCCACTGCAAAGTCCAACGAACACGATGATAAATATTGAATTTTTAACGCTCCTTTTTTTCCTTTATTCGGGGGATTTTGGCCACCTCAAAGTCCAACGAACACGATGATAAATATTTAATATTTTTCCTTTCTGTCTTTGATTTTTTTTGGTTTTTTGGGGATTTTGGCCACCGCCAAGTCCAACGAACATGATGACAAACACCAAATTTTTAACGCTTCTTTTTTTTCCTTTTCCCGGGGGATTTTGGCCGCCTCAAAGTCCCGCCAGCACGCTGACAAATATTGAATTTCAACACTTTTTTTCCCCATTTCCCGGCCCTTTCGAGCACCTCCGAGTCCCAGCATCACGACGACGACGACGGAATTTCCCAGCCCGGCGATCCTTCGGCGCGCCGGGCCGGCGGCGGGCGCTCAGGTGTCGCGCAGGTGCGCGGGCTTGGCTTTGCCGACCACCTTCTTCTCCTTGACGCGGCGGTTCTGGAACCAGATGGTGACCTGGCGCTCGCTCAGGCTGGTGGCGCCCGCGATGCGCCGCCGCTTCTCCTTGGTGATGAAGCGGCTGGCGGCGAACTCGCGCTCCAGCTCCTTCAGCTGCGGCTTCGTGTAGGGAACGCGCTTCTTGCGGCCGCGCCGGAACGGGCTGGGCTCGGCCTGCAGCGGCACCACGTCTGCGATGGGGAGAAATGGGGAGAAATGAGGGGAAATGGGAAAAAAATGGGAATCATGGGGTGAAAATGGGGAAAAAATGGGAATTATGGGGTTAATAAAGGGGGTAAAGGGTTTACTGTAGGGAACGCGCTTCTTGGGGCCCTGCTGGAATGGGCTGGGCTCGGCCTGCAGTGGCACCACGTCTGGAATGGGGAAAAATGAGGGAAAATGGGTAAAAAATGGGTAAGAATGGGGTTAGAATGGGAATTATGTGGTTAAAGGGGTTTGGGGTAGGGAACGCACTTCTTACCACGTCTGGAATGGGGAAAAATGAGGGAAAATGGGTAAAAAATGGGTAAGAATGGGGTTAGAATGGGAATTATGTGGTTAAAGGGGTTTGGGGTAGGGAACGCACTTCTTGTGGCCGCGCCGGAACGAGCTGGGCTCGGCCTGCAGAGGGACCACGTCTGGAATGGGGAAAAATGGGGGAAAATCGGGAAAAATGGGGGAAAATGGGAACTATGGGGTTAATAAAGGGGGTAAAGGGGTTAAAGGGTTTACTGTAGGGAATGCGCTTTTTGGGGCCCTGCCAGAACGGGCTGGGCTCGGCCTGCAGAGGGACCACTTCTGGGATGGGGAAAAATGGGTAAAAATGGGAAAAAATGGGTAAGAATGGGGTTAGAATGGGAATTATGTGGTTAAAGGGGTTTGGGGTAGGAAACGCGCTTCTTGTGGCCGCGCCAGAACGGGCTGGGCTCGGCCTGCAGAGGGACCATGTCTGGAATGGGGAAAAATGGGGGAAAATGGGGGAAAATGGGGAAAAATGGGGGAAAATGGGGGAAAATGGGGAAAAATGGGGGAAAATGGGGGAAAATGGGGAAAAATGGGAAAAAAATGGGAATTATGGGGTTAATAAAGGGGGTAAAGGGGTTAAAGGGTTTACTGTAGGGAACGCGCTTCTTGGGGCCCTGCTGGAATGGGCTGGGCTCGGCCTGCAGTGGCACCACGTCTGGAATGGGGAAAAATGAGGGAAAATGGGTAAAAAATTTTGGGGCCCCGCCGGAACGAGCTGGGCTCGGCCTGCAGAGGGACCACGTCTGCAGTGGGAAATGGGGTTAGAAATGGAGAAATTGGGTAAAAAAGGGAATAGAATGGGGGAAATGGGTAAAAATGGGAATTATGGGCATGAAGGGGTTAAGAGTGAAGAGGGATGAGGTGAAAATGAGCCAATAAATGGGGTTGAAATGGGGGAAATGGGTGAAAATGGGATTGGAATGGGGGAAATGGGTGAAAATGCGGTTGGAAAGGATGAAAATTGGGTTAGAATTGGGAGAAATTGGTAAAAATGGAGCTAGAATGGGGGGAAATGGGGAAAAATTGGGTTGGAATTGGGGGTTGGGGTAAAAACGGTGATAAAAGGGTTAAAGGCAAAGCGGGATGAAGTGGAAATGGGTAAAAATGGGGTTAGAACGGGGGGAAATGGGTAAGAATGGGAATTATGGGGATAAAGGGGTTAAAAGCGAAGCGAGGTGAATGGAAATGAGTAAAAAATCGGGATGTGGGGAAAAGAAATGAGGGAAAAGGGGAATGGCGGCCGGTGGGGCTGGGGGAGGATGGGGGAAAAGGGGGAAAATGGGGGGGGAACTGGGAAAAGGGGGGAGAAGGGGAAGAAAAGGGGGCGGAAAGGGGGAAAAAGCAGGAAAAGGCGGCCAGAGGAGGGATAATGGCAGAGGGAAAACGGGAACGAGAGCGCTCCGGGACAATTCCCGGTTTGTCTTGGCCGCCGATGAAGGAGCAGCGCCCGCCGCCGGAGCCGAGCGGCGCGGGGCACCGCAGGCGCCTCGAACCCCGCTTTTTGGGCGATATTCGGAGTTTTTTGGCCGATTTTCGGAGTTTTTGGGGCGAAATTCGGGGTTTTTGGGCGATATTCGGGGTTTTTGGGCGATATTCGCGGTTTTCCCCTTTTCCCTCCTTCCTCTTTCTCCTCCCACTCCCTTTTTCCTTTTCCCGCAGAGGAAAATCTGCCGTGAGCAGCCCCAAAACCCCGCCCGGAGCGGACACGGGAGCCCCCGAACCCCAAAAATCCCCTCGGAGGGGCCAAAATGACCCAAATTTCCCCCTCTCCAGCGGCTTTTTGGGGGCGCTGGGGAAGGGGAAAGGCTCCGGGACCGGGGGGATTTGGGGACACCCCCAGCCCGTTCTGGCGCTGCCGGGAGGGGGGCGAAGCTCCCCGCGGAATTTTGGGAGCCCTCGCAGGGATTTGGGGGGAGCCGAGCCCCCAAATCCGGCGCCCCAAAAAGGTGCAGGAAGATGGAGGCGAGGGCTGCTGGGAGCGCCGCCCTAATTACGGCCCAGGCGTTAATTGGGGAGGTTTTGGGGGGCAGCGGCTCCTTTTTGGGGTCACAAAGCGGAGCGGGGTCCCCCAAAACACAAAATCCCCGCACGCAGCCGGCGCCGCGCGGCCGGATTCCCTTCCTGCCGCCCCCAAAATCCCGCAAAAACCGATTTGGGTTTGTTTTTTATTGTGCCGATAAGAGGGGAAATAAAGGATTGTGACACCCCCAGCCCAGGATAACGCCCCCCGCCCCTCGCTCTCCCACCCCACACCCAGGGTCCCCCAAATAATTTGGGGTTTCCGCAGGAGCAGCCCCGGGGGTTTTGTGGTTTCCGAGCTGCTCCAGAAGGGGAATTTTGGGGCCTTTCCCCTTTTCGGGCTCTCCCCAAACAGCTCCGTCTGTCACTTGACACCTCTGTCGTTAATTGCGCTAATTGGGAGCTGATTGAGCGCACAGCCCCCAGCCCACCGAGCCGCTCCGGGCTTCGTTTTTAGCGGGATTTTCATTTTTTCTCCTTTTTTTTTTTGAGCTCTCCTCCCGCGGGGAAGCGGCGGGCGGGGAGGGAGCGGGAAGGGCAGAATTCGGGAATTAATAGGGAATTTTGGAGATTGGATTGGCTCGGGAGAAAGGGCAGAATTGGGGAATTTTGGAGATTGGATTGGGCCGGGATTGGCTTGAGAAAAAGGGCGGAATTCGGGAATTACCGCGGAATTTTGGAGATTGGATTGCTCCAGGAAAAAGAGCAGAACCAGGGAATTAGCGCGGGGTTTGGGGCCGGGACTGGCTCCCAAGGAAGGGCAGAATTATGGAATTAACTCCGGGTTTGGGGCCGGGACTGGCTCCCAAGGAAGGGCAGAATTATGGAATTAACTCCGGGTTTGGACACCAGGACTGGCTCCCAAGGAAGGGCAGAATTATGGAATTAACTCCGGGTTTGGGGCCGGGACTGGCTCCCAAGGAAGGGCAGGATTCGGGAAGTAACTCCGGGTTTTGGAGCCTGGAGAAAAGGCAGATTTCAGGGATTAACTCCGGGGTTTTGGGGCCGGGATTGGCTTCCAAGGAAGGGCAAAATTATGGAATTAACTCCGGTTTTGGGGCCGGGATTGGCTCCCAAGGAAGGGCAGGTTCAGGAAATTAACTCCGGGTTTTGGGGCCGGGATTGGCTCCCAAGGAAGGGCAGAATTATGGAATTAACTCCGGGTTTTGGGGCCGGGACTGGCTCCCAAGGAAGGGCAGAATTATGGAATTAACTCCGGGTTTGGGGCCGGGATTGGCTCCCGAGCAAGGGCAGGATCAGGGAATTAGCGCGGGTTTGGGGCCAGGAGAAAAGGCAGATTTCAGGGATTAACTCCGGGTTTTGGGGCCGGGATTGGCTCCCAAGGAAGGGCAGAATTATGGAATTAACTCCGGGTTTGGGGCCGGGATTGGCTCCCGAGCAAGGGCAGGATCAGGGAATTAGCGCGGGTTTGGGGCCGCGCTGGCCTCGCCCCGCCGAGCGTGCCCGTGCACATTGCCCGCTCCGAGCATTCCTGAGCCGCTTCCCTCTAATTACCCAGCCCGGAGCTGCGCGGGCACATGGAATACACGGAACGGGCGGAATTAATGGGAAATGCGGAATACAGCCGGATATCTGGGGTACAGGGAGTGAATGCGCCCGGATATACGGAAAAAACGCACCCGGATATGTGGGAGAAATATGCCCTGATATGCGGAATAAACACACCCAGATATAGGGAATAGATGGAATTAATACATCCGGATATATGGAATAAACACACACAGATATATGGAATTAATATACTGGGATATATGGAATAAACACACCCAGATATAGGGAATATATGGAATTAATATATCCGGATATATGGACTTAATATACCGGGCTATATGGAATAAATAATTAATATATATTCCATATATGGGATATATGGAAGAGATGGAATCACGTATGGAATATATCTGGATATATGGAAAAAAATATACCCGGATACATGGAATAAATATCTTGGGATATATGGGATACCCGGCTGTGGGGAACAGATGGGATATAGGGGTATGGGATAAATTGAATATGTGGGATAGATCTGGATATCGGGAGTATGTCGAATAATTTGGAATATAAGGGACAGATGGGATAAATAGATCGGGATATATGGGATGGATGGGATATCTGGGATATACGGAATACATCCGGATAGATGGGATAGACCTGGATATCTGGGAAAGATCGGGGTACATGGGATGGGCAGGATAAATATATCGGGATATACGGGATAGGTGGAATATACAGAATATGTGGGATAAATGGGATAGATGGGATGCACGGGATAGATGGGATAGATGGGATACACGGAATATATGGAATATATGGGATAGATGGGATAGATGGGATACACGGAATATATGGAATATATGGTATAGATGGGGTAGATGGGATAAATGGGGATAGATGCGGATATATGGGATAGATGGGATACACGGAATATATGGGATAGATGGGGTAGATGGAATAGATGGGATAAAAGCAGCATATGGGATAGATGCGGATATATGGGATAGATGGGATAAATATATCGGGATATATGGGATAGATGGGATAGATGGGACAGATGGGATATATGGGATACAGGGGTACGCGGAATAGATGGGACAGATGGGACAAATACATCGGGATACATGGAATAAATCGGGATATACGGGATAGCTGGGATAGGTGGGACACACGGGATTTCTGGGCTCCGTGCGATCCCCGCGCTCCGTCCCTGCGGCCGCAGCCGCGCGGATCGCGGGCACGGCTCCCGCTCCCGCTCCCGGTCCCGGTCCCTACCTGGGAACGGCGACTTCCAGAGGTGCGCGGGCTGCGGTTGCTCCTTGGAGCAGTAAACCTGCCCGTCCCAGCCGTTGGCCAGCGCCCAGGGCTGGTAGCCTTCCATGGGAAGCAAAGCCTCGTGCCGCGGCTCGGGCAGCGCCGGCACCACCGACACGTCCAAGTAGCCCGGCACGGCCTGGTAGGAGCCCGGGAAGCCGGGGTAGAACGAGAACTCCTTGGCCCGCGCCGGCAGCTCCTCGCCGGCCAGCGGCCCGCCGGCCTCGGCGAACTTGTCGGGCGGGTGGTAGCCGCAGGGCTTCTGCTGCAGGTTGACGCCGGCCAGGCGGCAGCCGTAGTAGCCGGGCGCGAAGGGGTAGCCGCCGTAGCCCAGCGAGCCCGACGGGCACTGCCGCGCCGGCTCCGCGCCCGCCAGCTCCGCGTACGCGGCTCCGTCCGCGCCGCCGCCGCCCGGCGCGGCCAGCCCGGCGTGCGGCAGCATCTCCCGGCAGTGGCCCAGGCTCTCCCGGCAGTGGCCCAGGCTCTCCCGGCAGTGGCCCAGGCTCTCCATGCGCGGCTTCTCCCGCGGCGCGTCCTCGCAGCGGCAGCCGAGCGCGTCGGGCCAGCGCGGGGGGAGCCCGAGCGGCGCCGTCATGTCATGCCGCGCTGCCGCCGCCTCCCGCCGCCCTTCCTCTGCCTCCTCCTCCTCCTCCTGCTGCTGCTGCTGCTCTGGACCTGCTGCTGAATTTCCTCAAAATTTTTTGGAGCTGCCGAGGGGTTTCTGAGGGCTGCTTTCCTCTTCCAGGCGCTCGCCCCTTCTCGAAAATCCGCTAAAAAATCAAGAAAACTTCACCCCTGCTCCCCCCCAGCCCCGTTTTCCCGCCGGATTCCCGAGGAATTGGGTTTTCCCCAAAATAACCGGATTTTCCCCCAAATAATCGGATTTTCCCCCAAATATTTGGATTTTCCCCCATTCCGCCCCAAATTTTCGGGGGGTGCCGCTGCAGGATTGAAGCGGGAGGGGGAAAAATGCGGGGGAAAGTGGGAAAAATGTGATTTTTTTAGGAATTTTTTCCTCAGCGTGGCCCTATTTCAGACCCCCCCCACGCTTCGTGTTTCCCTAAAAAGCCAAAAATTCCCCAAAATTCCCCAAGATTCCCCCAAATTCCCCCGATCCCGCTGGGTTGGGGTCACCCCCTTCCCCTGCTCCCACCCCCAGCTAATCCCGGGGGAAAAAAAGCTGGAAAAGGGAAAAAAACCCTAAAGAAGCAGGAAATTCGGGAATTCGGAGAATGCCAAGTTCAAGGGGAAAGGGAAAATTCCCGGGCTTGGGAAAAAAGGGGATGGGAATGGCCTGGGGGGGAGGGAATGGGGAAAATGGGGAAAAACGGGAATGAAATGGGAAAAGAATGGGAAAAGAATGGAATTAGGGGGAAAATAGTGGCGGCGGATGGGATAAAAAGGGGAAAAAAGGAATTAAATGGGGAAAAAAAAGGAGTTAAATGGGGAAAAAATGGAATTAAATGGGGAAAAATGGAATTAAATGGGGAAAAAAAGGAGTTAAATGGGGAAAAAATGGAATTAAACGGGAAAAAAAGGAGTTAAATGGGGAAAAAATGGAATTAAACGGGAAAAAAGGCTCGGAATGGAAGGCAGTGGAATCAAAGGAACGGATGAAGAAGACAAAAACCGACGGGGAATAAAACCCGCCAATAAATGAGAGAAAACCAAGGGAAAATGCTCCGAAAACCGGCAGGAAAAGCCGGGAATTCGCCTCCTTTGTGCTCGCGGCGCCCGCAGGAGAATTCCCAAATTGAAGCCAAACGCGGCCTCCCCCCGGCCCCGCTTTGGGTTTATTTTGATTTTTTTTTTTTTCGCTTTTAATTTTTATGAAGTGCTGAACATCGGGCAGCACGTCCGGGATCGGACCCTAAAATTCCCGAGATTTATGGGGAAAAGCTGGGACGGAGCGGGAAGGGCCCAGCCGAGCAGGGACGGCGGGAAATGCCCCAAAAATTCGGATTCCAGGCGATTTTGGGAGGTTCGGGGGGCGGGGGTTCCGCTCGGAATTCCCCGGGAATTCCAGGGGGAAATGGGGTTTGGGAATTGAAAAGAGGGGAAAAATGGAAAAATCAGGGGAAAAAGGGAAAAATCAGGGGAAAATGGGAAAAATCAGGGGGAAAATGAGGGGAAAAATGAGAGAAAAATGAGGGGAAAAAGGGAAAAATGAGGGGGAAATGAGGGGGAAAATGAGGGAAAAATGAGGGAAAAAGGGGAAAAAATGAGGGGGAAAAGGGAAAAATGAGGGGGAAAAGGGAAAAATGAGGGGGAAAAGGGAAAAATCCGGGGAAAAATGAGGGGAAAATGGACAAAAAAGAAGAGGAAAAGGGAGAAAACCGAAGGAAAAAGGGGGGAAAGGAGAGGAAAAGGGGAAAAGGAGGGAAAATCTCATTTTATGGAGGTAGAGAGGGAAAAAAAAAATCGCATTTGGGGCCGGGAATTCCCGGGGGAGCCTCGGGAGCCGAACAAAGGAACCTTTGGGGAGGAAAAATGAGAATTCCCCCCCAAAAATCGGCATTTCCTGGAATTTTTTGGGTTTTTCGGGGCTCCGGCGCTGGGAGGGAAAAGGAAACCCCAAAATTCGGGAAGGGGAGCGAACCCCGGGGGGAATCCCGCCCTCCCCCAGCCCCCGCGGGCACCCCCAGGTCGGAAATTCCCGATTTTTGGGAATTTCTGGGCTCAAAGCCGCGGCTCCCGGGAATTCAAGGGATGAATCCACCAAATCCCAGCGCGGCTTTTGGCCGTTGAGGAATTCCTGGAAAATTCCCTTTTTTTTGCTCATCCCGGGCGCCCGGATCCCTCCTGGAAAATGTTTATTATTATTATTATTCGGGAAGGGGAGCGAACCCCGGGGGGAATCCCGCCCTCCCCAAACCCCCGCGAGCTCCCCCAGGTCGGAAATTCCCGATTTTTGGGAATTTCTGGGCTCAAAGTCGCGGCTCCCGGGAATTCAAGGGATGAATCCACCAAATCCCAGCGCGGCTTTTGGCCGTTGAGGAATTCCTGGAAAATTCCCTTTTTTTTGCTCATCCCGGGCGCGCGGATCCCTCCTGGAAAATGTTTATTATTATTATTAATTATTATTATTATTATTATTTTGTATGGAAATTTCTCATTCCACAACAAGCGAGGGGGAAAAAAGGGAATTTTCCTCTCCCGAATCCCAGGTTCTTTCCCTTTTCCCTTTTTTCTGAAGGCAGATCCCGGGGGAAATTCACGTTTTTAAATTTCTTGTACCGTTTTTTATCCCTGCCAGTAAAAAAGATTTTAAAAAATGGGATTTTTCTCCCAGTCCAAGAGGAAAATTCCCATTTTCCCTGGCGGTTCCAGCTCTGTTCCCGCTTCTCCCAATATTTTCCCTGCAGCGCTTCACCCGCCGGGAATTCAGGAATTTTCCCATTTTTCCCTTTATTTCAGGCGTTTATTCCCGGTTTTTCCTTTTTAAAAACCCCAAAAATTCAGGATTGAGCCCAATTTTCGCAGGTGGAGCGGCCGCGGGCGGGATTTGAGGTTTTCCACCAATTCCCGTTGGGAAAAGCGGAATTGGCCGGGAAATATTCCAGGGACAGCGGCCAAAAAAGGGGAATTCTGCCCAAAAAAAGGGAATTTTGCCTCAAAATCGCGGCCGCGGGCGAATCCAGGGAGCTGCGATTTTTTCCAGGCCGGAATTCCCATCCCGAGAAGGAATTTCCTGGGAAAGCGGCGTTTTTTGGGGGAAAAAAGAAATTAAAAACGGCGGCAAGAGAACAAAGGAAAAAGGGAATTTTCAATTTCCATGAAATAATTCCCGGCTAATTCCCTGGCTCCCTTTTCCTTTTGTTTCCCTCTTTTGTTTTTGCCCTAAAATGAAGGAAAAAAACCCCAAAACCTCCTCGATTTTCCCGAGGGAAAACCGGGAGTTTCCGCCTCTGCCCGCCTCCCTTTCCAAGGAAAATCACTGAAATTGGAATTTTTCGGGAAGGAAAGTCGGCTCCAGCGCCGGGAAATCCCCCCGAAATGGGAAAAAACAGAGGATTTTCCATTATTTTCATTTCTTTTGGGAAGGAGGGAGGGAAACAAACCCGGGATTTTAATTCTCTCTTTGTTTTGAGGGGAATTCACATCGGAGCGGATTTTCCCTCTGCCATCCCAATTTCGGAGGGAATTTTCCGCCCCTTCCTGGCTGAGTTTTCCCAGGCTTTGTCCCAAATATTTGGATAAATAAAACCCCCAAACTCACCTTTCCCCCCCCCAGTTTTCCGCTCTAATTTTGATTTTTTTAGGGATAAAAAAGCGGCTCCGGCTCCTCGGAGCTGAATTCATTCCTCCGGCCAAGCCCGAGCTCGTTTTTCTCTCAGACATTGCAGGAAAAAGAAGAATAAATTCCATTTTTTGTGCCGCATCCCAAAAACCTCCCTCAAATCCCACCAAAAATCCGATTTCCCCTCAATTTCTGCCTTTCCTTTTTCCCCCTCCCGCAGCTCTTTTGCCCCAGATCCCCCCAAATTCCTTTTTTTATTTTTTTTCCTGTCTTTTTCCAATTTTTTACTTTTGAACTCCCATTCCGGTTCAGGGAGGGGTTGATCCCTAAATGTGGAGGATTTTTGGGGAGTTTTCCTTGGATTTCCCCGCATTTTCCTGCCCCTAAAGGTGGCAAATAAAGACACAAATATATAAACATATTTATAAATAAATAGGAAGGGTTGTCCCATAAACGCCTGGATTTCACCCAGGCAAACTCGGACTGAACAGAAATAAATAAATAGAAACAGAATATTTAGAAATGAGAATAAATAAAAGCATAAATATTTCTTTATAAATGGAAATAAAAAAACCCCGCTTTTCCACCCCCGCCTTCGTTCCCTTTCCCCCCAATTTAATCCCCTCCTAAACCCGAAATTCGGGATCGAACCCTCGCTGGAATTCGGGATCGAACCCTCGCTGAAGGAGCTTTCCCAGCAATTCCCAAATCCCGCATCCTCTTCTTCCTCCTCTCCCACCGGCACCGCTTTTTGAGGCCAACATTGATTTTTTATTCCCTTTTATTACATTTTATTCCCTTTTCCCCGCTTTCCCCCCCTCTTTTCCCCCTTCTTATCCTCTTTATATTCCCATTCCCCCATTTTTTATTCCCTCATATTCCCCTTTCCCCCCATTTTTATTCCCTTTTCCCCCAATTTTTATTCCCTTTTCCCCCCATTTTTATTCCCTTTTTTCCCCATTTTTATTCCCTTTTTTTCCCCATTTTTATTCCCTTTTTTTTCCCATTTTTATTCCCTTTTCCCCCATTTTTATTCCCTTTTTTCCCATTTTTATTCCCTTTCCCCCCTTTTTATTCCCTTTCAATCCCTTTTCCCTTTCTCTTCCCTTTTCATCCCCTTTTCCCCATCCCGGCGTTCCCACCAATCCCCGTTTTTTTGTGTTTTTTTTGCCTTTCCCGGGATTTTCGGGGCCGAGCTCCAGACAAAGAAATTCCGGCGGCGCCGCTCGAGTCCAAGTTCAAATCCAAGGTAACCCCGGGCAGGATCCGCCCGGGACCTCCCGGCGCCCGGAAAGTGAATTTATCTCGGCTTTTAACTGATCCTGGAAAATTCATTTCATTCGTATTGAAATTGAATTGATTTCTTCCTTTAAATTGAGTTTGTTTCCCATTTACATTGAGTTTTTTAAAATTTAAATTAAATTTATTTCTTATTTAAATCGGATTTGTTTCTGGTTTAAACTGATTTTTTTTTTAAATGTAAATTTAGTTTAATTCTTATTTAACTTGATTTTACTTATTGCTCAAATTGAATTTCTTTCTGATTTTAAATTGAATTCCCCGACAAAAATCCATGGAATTTGTTTCTCATTGAAACCTATTTTTAAAAAAATTATTTTATTTTTTATTTAAACCGAAATTATTTCTGATTTAAACCGAATATTATTTCTGACTTAAACGGAATTCATTTGTTAATTAAATTAGATTTCTGTGTTAATTAACTGGGATTTATCCCCTGCTCGTTTTTTCGGGACGGATCCACCCGGGAATGTTTTCTCCTCCCCTCCCAGGGGCCAAAAATTCCCTTTTCCCCCCAAAATTGTACCCAGAGCTGATGACGAGAGTCCGGAATATTCCAGGCACTTTCTCCCCAAAAATTCCAATTTTTCCCCCTCGATGCCCAAAAGTTTCAGTCCCGGGAGGGATTTTCCCAGTTTTTTCCCATTTTTAGTGGAAAAACGCCGAAAATTGGAATTTCCAGAGTTAGAACGGCCCGAAATGACCCCGAAGCGCCAAATTTGGGGGTTTTCAATAAGAAATAAATATAAATCCTGGATGGGCGACACCGAGGAGGGAAAGGGCAGAAAATCGGAATTTCCAGGGGGATTTTCCGGGGAAAACCGGGAATGTTCGGGCATTAGCGAGGAAAGGAAGAATTCAAAAGAACCCCCAAGCCAAATCTCGATGTTTATCACCAAAAAACGCCATTTTTAATCACAAAAAAATTCCTCAAATTTTTTTTTATGGGCTGGAATTTCTGAGGAACAAAATCCCGGGAATGATCCCAGCTCGGCAAAGAGGCGAAAATTGGGATTTTCCCCCCAGATCGGGGCCGTTCTGGAGGGTTTTGATGGGAATAAATGGAATTTTCAGGTGGTTTTGGGGCTCTGCCCCCACCTCAGCTGGGGATGTTTATCCCTAATTAATCACCGATGCTTAATTGATATTTAGCGCTTGTCCGAAATGCCGAAACTCCCACGAAATTCCCTTTTCCCAGGGTTTTTTTTTGGGGAAAAAATGGGATTGAGGCTCTCCCACCCTTCCCGGGATCATCCAAAGCCCCGCCGGGATTTTGGAATTGGCGTTCGGGGGGAAAAAAGGTGGAAAAAAGCGAATTTTGCTCCATTTTTATCCCCCAAAAATGAGATTTTCCTCCCTGAGCTGCGGGGTTCGGCCGGGTCCGGAATCCCGCGGGGGCCTCGGGGCTTTTCCCGCCCCCAAAAATGGGAAAAACAAAATTCCCGGGATTTTGGGTGGTTTTGGAGGGGGTGGCTTTTTCTTTTTGAGGGGTTTGGGGTATTTTTGGGAGGGTTTGGTGGAATTTGAGGGGGTTTTATGGGGTTGTTTTGGGTTTTTGGGGGGGTAATGGGGTTTTCTTTGGGTTTTGGGGGGTTTGGGGCTTTTTGGGG
>JAGGNK010009560.1:30499-45126 GCA_017590115.1 Montifringilla adamsi
TTGGGGGATTTATTGGGGTTTGGGGGTTTTTTTGGGGGGGGTTTTATGTCCGCGAGAATGCGTGGGGAATGAAAAAAGGGGAAAAAGTGGGATTTGAGTGACGATTTTGGGGTCAGGGTGGGAATTTTGGGGTCAGGGTGGCGATTTTGGGGTCAGGGTGGCGATTTTGGGGACAGGGCCAAGGCCACCCCACCCCCCCAGGGCCACTCCCGAAATTTCCCTGGAGAAGCCGCAAATCCCGGGAATTGCCCCCAGAACCGCCGGGGAGCGGAAGGAATGAATTAATTCATTATTCCCGCTAATTAATTAACGATCCCCGGGAACCCGCGCGGTTTTTTGGGCGGAATTCCGCAATTCTCGGCTCATTCCCGGATTTCCGAGCGGCTCCCGGGGCTCAGAGCCATTCCCGGGAATTCCGCCGGGAACTCAAAAATGGCTTTTTTTGGATACAAAAATGAACTTTTGGGGTCTCCCGGAGCCTTTCCAGGCGGGGAATTCCATCATTTCCCCTCTGGGATCGGGTTTATCCCGTTTTTTCCCGTCCTTTCCCCCATTTCTGGCACCGGCACCTGGAAAACTGCGGGGAAATCCGGGATTTGGGGGAAAATCCACCCCAAAAATCGAATTTTACCCCTTCAAAGCAGCAAAATTTGGGAATCAAAAAGCAATCCCAAGAAACGGAGATCCCGCTCCCGAGTGTCCGAATAAAACCGAGCAGGAATTCCGCGGATAAAAGAGATTTTCCATGAAAAAAAAAGGGATTTTCCACGGAAAAACCTCGATTTTCCCTGCGTGTCGTTTGGCGCCTTTAATCCCTCCCTCAATTAATTCTTCCCGTAATTAATTCCGCCCTCAGATCCCGCTTTTCCCTCCCTTTCCTTGGGAAAAGGCGGCCAAAAATCCCTGGAAAAATTAATTATTTCCGTGGATATTATTAATTTTAATCGCTTTAACACCTTAATTCTTCTTTCTAATTAGTTTTAATCCCTTTTTTATTATTTTTATTAATTGTTTAACAATTCCCAGCGCTCCCGGCTCCATGAGCAGCGGCCTGCGTCCCTTTTCCCCTCTCCAGGTTTTTCCCGCTAAAATGCCTTTTTTCCCGTTAAAAATCCCATTTTTGAACAATTCCTCCCCACATCCCACCCCAAGAATTCCCGGTATTTTTCCCGCCCCGCTCGGGGATCAGCGGGAATTTCCAGGCTGCTCCAAAGGGATTTTCCTCATGGAAAAGCGCCTGGAATGGGAAAATTTGGGGTTTTTTCCAAGGAAAAACGGACCAAAAATGAAGATTTTGGACCCAAATTCCTCCCTAGAATCCCGAACTCCCCATTCCCATTGGGAATTGTTCCCGAGCTGGGAATTCCAGGGGCATTTTTTCCTCTTTTCTGCTTCTCTGGGTCCGGCCGGGCGATTTTGGGGATAAAAAAAGGATTTTTCCCCTCCTGGAATCGGGTTCAGTTGCCGGCTTTGGGCTTTTCCTGGTTTTTCCTGGATTTGGGAATTCTGGGGAGGGTTTTGAGGGCGGAGGGCAGGGACGGGGAAAATGAAAAATCTCATTTTTTCCCCGACAAAAATCCATGGAAAAGCACCGGGAGGAGAGGGAAAAAAACCCCAAAAATGAGAAATTCCGCTCGAAAGCCCCCGGGAAAGCCGAAAATGGTGGATTTTCCGTGAGGACGGGCTCATTCCCAGCTCACGGAAATCCCAATTCATTTCGGGAATTTCTTTCCTTCCCAGCTCGGAGCAGGGACCGTTTATTTGGGGATAATCCAATTTATTCGGGCACAATCCAATTGACTTGGGGTTAATCCAATTTATGTGAGAACAAACCGATTTATTTGGGAATAATCCAATTTATTTAGGGATTGTCCAATTTATTTAGGGATAATTGAATTTTTTAGGGATGTTTTCTGGAGGGATGGTTTATTTTAGGAATGATTTCATTTCTTTCGGGATGATTCCTTCAGGGATGGTTTATTTAGGGACAATTTTAGGGATCATTTCTTTAGGGACGGGAATTTTCCCCTCCAGGCTCCATTCTGATTTTCCATTTCCATTCCCAGCTTTTCCCTTTCATTTTCCCAGGCTTTTTTAACCTTTCTTTTGAATTATTTTTTGGGAAAAGCCGATCCCGGATCCTCCCGGCGCTTTCCTAGGCGGGAAAACGTGGACAAGGATTCGAAACTAAAGGAAAAATTCGGGATAACAGGGCAGGAAAGGAACGGGAACGGGAAGAGTTTTCCAGGACAATTCCAGCGCCAGGACTCAGGGCGTTACCGAGCCCCGGAATTCCTCTTTTTTCCTGGGAAAATTCCTCCTTTTTCCCGGGAAAACGCAGCACTTCGGGGTCGTCCTCGCTCCTTCGCTCCTTCCCTCCCCAATTCCCGGTTTTCCCCTTCCCGGTTTTTCCCTCTTCCCTCCCCACCTGCGACGGGAAAACTCAGGAGGAAGCGAAGTTTTTTCCTTAAAAAATCGGGAAAAATCCCGAAGTCCCCTCTGAGACCCCACTCGGGGATTTTTTTGGGGTTTTTTTGGGTTTTTTGCTGTGTCTCGGTGTTCAGGAATTTTTTAAACTCCACAGTTCTCTCTGATCCGCGCGCGGCTTTTCCCGGGATTCCCCAAAATTCCATCCCCGATTCCCGCGGACCGGGAATTGCCCCAGCCCCTCCTCCCACTCCCGCCGCATTTTTGGGATTAACGCATTCCCGGGGATGTTTTGGGGATAAATATTCCCTTTTTTCCCCATTTTTCCCCTCCCCGGTCCCATCCAGGACCCTCTAAGGCTGATTCCCTGCGGGAATCCCAAACTCAGGAATTCTGGGAATGGGCTGTGGGAGCAGGAAAAGGACCTGGGGGACCGGGATCAATCCCCATTCCCAAATTTCCCCCTCCGGGAAATCCCAAAGCTTCCTTTGGGAAAATTCCTGTTCCTGCTGTTCCAGAGATGGGTTTGGGATTTGGGATGGGCTTGGGATGGGGTTTGGATAAGTTTGGGATTTGGGATGGATTTGGGATGGAGTTGGGATGGGTTTGGGATGGGGTTTGGATAGGTTTGGGATTTGGGATGGGTTTGGATGGGTTTGGGATTTGGGATGGGTTTGGATGGGTTTGGGATTTGGGATGGGGTTGGGATGGATTTGGGATGGGGTTGGGATCTGTCCCTCATTCCCAACGTTCCCAGAACCGGTCCGGCCGCTCCCGGGATTTGGGCCACGCTTGGCTTCAGGATTCCCGGAGCCGCCCCGGAGCGTCGGGAGCGCTGGAATTCCGGGCTGACGAATCCAGGGATTTCTTCTCCTCTTCCCCTTCATGCACGCTCAGCTCCATCCTGGGGCCTGGAAAGGGAGGGAAAACGGGAATTCTGGATGGGAATTGGGATTCCTGCGTGGAAAAAATGGGGTTTGTGGGTGGAAAAATGGGATTTCTGGGCAGGAATTGGGATTCCTGGGTGGAAAAGTGGAATTTCTGGGTGGGAATTGGGATTTCTGGGCGGGAATTGGGATTTCTGGATGGAAGAATGGGATTTGTGGGTGGGAATTGGGATTTGTGGGTGGGAATTGGGATTCCTGGGCGCTGCAGCAGCTCTGGGAAGACGAGCCCGCCTGATCCCGAATTTTCCGTGCGGGCGCGGCCCCGGCCCCGTGACTCAGCCCGGCCTGAGCCGTTCCCTGTTCCCAAATTTTCCCGCTGCCAAATCCCAGGATCGCCCCCGAGGCGTCCCACAAAGCTTCAGCTCTGTCCCAAAACCTCCCCAAATTCCCGAGGATCCGGGAATTCTGGAGCCCCCCGGGGCAGGACAGGCCCAGCTGGGTGTTCCAGGGATTTTTTCCCTTTCCCTACAAATTCCAGCCCCCAGGAGCGGCCCAGGGCCTGGGGAGGAGCTGGCCTGGAGACGCGGAGCCTTTTCCATGGATTTCTCCAGGATTTCCCCCAAATCCAGGTTCCCCAATCCGGGTTTTCCCAGCCCATCCCAGGATTTTTAGGGTTTTCGGTTCAGGGCGTTCCCTTTTCCCAAGAGGCCGGGTTTGATCCCAGATTTTGGGGTTTCCTCCTGATAAAAACAGAGGGAAAGGCTTCGGCTTCCCTGGAAAAACCTCGGGAAACTCCAGCGGGGTGTTTGTCTGAGGGCAGATTTGGGAATTCCAGGATCTGGGAATCCCAGGAGGATTTGGGAATTCCAGGCCTCCCCAGCTGGAGGAAAGCAAATCCAGGAAATCTGGGAATGAGGAGGGGATTCCTCAGTGCCAGGCTCGCTCCCACCGCAGCCCGGTGGCTGTGATCCCAAAGGGATCCCAAAAATTATCCCAGAGTGATCCCAAAAATTATCCCAGAGTCATCCCAAAGCATTCCCAAAGTGATCCCCAAAGTTAGGCCCAAAATGATCCCAAAATGATCCCAAAATGATCCCAGAGCGATCCCCAGCGGGATTTCCCGCTCCCCAGCAGATCCCAGGAAGTTTCTCCCAGGGTGATTTGGGATTTGGGTTCCCTTGGAGCTCTTGGGGTCAGGACATGGAAATCCCGGGACAGTGGGAATTGTGGGAATCCCCGGGAATTGTGGGAATCCCTGGGAATTGTGGGAATTTCGGCCTCCTGGAGCGCCGGGAAAATCCCTTTGGCCAATCCAGCCCCATCCGTGGGGTCCCTGGGAATTCTGGGGGCAAATCCCAGGAAAACGGGGATGGAGAGCGAGAGCAAAGCCCCACTTTGGGAGCAGCAGCTCCGCACCTGAAACAAATCCAAATCCAGCCGGGCTTTCCCTAATTTTCCCCCATTTTCCCAAAGCCATGGGGAAGGAGGGCGACGTGCCTGGATTTTCCCTATAAAACAGATTTTTTCCCCTATAAAGCAGATTTTTTTCCTCCTATAAAACAGGTTTTTTTTTTTCCCTGTAAAGCATTTTTTCCCCCCATAAAGCAGCTTTTCCCTGGCTCTGCAGGATTTCTGGAAGGTTCTGCTGGACGCGCACCCCGGTGATTATGGGGTGGGTAATTACAGCCGCAGCTCCGCGCTCCGGGGAGGAAAATCCCTTTTTTTGTTGTTGGGGTGGGTTTTTTTTTTGTTTTTCCTGAATTTTTTTGAGCCTGTCTGGGAGCGAAGCTTAAAACTTTCAACAGGCGAGGGGCGGGGGAGAGCGTGGGGAATAAATCATTCCCAGGGGATCGTAAATCCGTCTTTTCCAGCCCCGGAGCGCCCCGGAAATCATCCCGAAAATAAAAAATTTAAAAAATAGGGAAAGGAGTTTGGAGTTCGGAGGGGGCCCGCGGGGTCCTGGGAATGTCGGGGTGGGGGAGGACAGGTGGGATTTGGGATTTGGGGGAGCCGGGTGGGAGCTTTGTCCCCCAAATCCAGGCCCTGCAGCACTGAAATCCCGAGGATTTGGGATTTCGGGGAGCTCAGGGCAGCCAGGAATGCTGGGATGGAGGGGGATTGTGGGGTTTGGAATTCTGCACGGATGCCCCAGTTCCCGCCAGGATTTGGGATTTGCCCACCCGGGACCAGCAGCAGAGGCTTTTAGGGGAAAATGGGAATTTTCCAGGAGGATTTTAGGGGAAAACCGGGAATTTTCTGGGGAGATTGCAATGGAAAACCATGAATTCTCCAGGAGGCCTTTAGGGGAAAACAGGGAATTTTTCAGAGAGGATTTTGAGGGAAAAGCGGGAATTCTCCAGGAGGTTTTAAGGGAAAACCGTGCATTTTTCAGAGAGGTTTTTAAGAGAAAACCAGGAACTCTCCGGGGGAATCGCGGCCGCTCTCGGGCAGGTCGGGCCGTAAATCCGCTCCGCTGGAGCCGGCGCGGCCGGGAAGCTCCGGCCTCATTCCCGGCGGGAATTGCGGGCTCCAGGTGAGGCCACCCCCCCGCAGGTGCCCCCTGTCCCCGAGGCCGCCACCCCGTGAGCTCACGGCCCCGGGGAGCCGTGACTCAGCCCGGCCCCAAAAGGAGCAAAAACGCGGCTGGAAAATGGAAAAAAAAGGGAAAAAATGGGATCGGGAGGTGCCAGAACCGCTGACGTCATCGGGGCCTGGTGTTCCAGAGTTCCCATGGGAATGATCCCCGTTTCCTGCCGTGCCTCAGTTTCCCTGGGCCTCAACCAGCACAGTCCCGGCTCGGGGGATTTTCTGGGATTAAACCTGCTCCAGGAACCTTCCAGCTATTCCAAGGACATTCCCCAGCCGCAGGAACATTCCAGCCGGGATCAGATTCCCAGATAAAGGCTGGGATTCCGGAAAAGGCAGGCATTGCCGCAGTGAATTCCGAGATTCCCAGATAAACTCCCGCATTCCCGAGGCCCCGTTAGGCTCCAGGTGGGTGGGAAGGATCCACCTGCTCCCGCCGGGAATGATTCACCGATCGCCGAGATAAGGCCGGGATCCTCCCCGCTCCCTCCCGTTCCTCCGCTGCCGGAGCCGCTGGAATTGTCCCGGAATTCCCGGGGCTCGGGGACACCGCCGGGGGGCCCTTCCCGTGGGGTCCCTCTGTCCCCTCGTTTGTCCCACTGCAGGGATTCCTGTGGGAATTCTGGATCCGGCTCCTCCTTCACACCTTGGATTTTGTTCCTGATTTCTCTTTGCTTCTCCCCTTTCCCTGTTTTTCCCCCTTTTCCTTCCATTTCTTTCCCTCATTTTCCCCTTTATTTCCCTTTTTTCAATTTCTTCCCCTTTAATTTCCCCTTCCTTTCCCTTCCCCCCTTCCTTTCCCCTTTTCCCCCATTTCCCCTTTTCCTGATTTTTAATTTTTTATTTTATAATTTTTCTTGGATTCTGGGCCATTCCCAAGCTGCCTCCAGGGCCAGGGGAGGAGGAGCAGCCCCGGATCCAATCTGGGATCGCTGGGATCGGATCCCGGGGATTTGGGGTGACTCAGGCGGGACCTGCCCGGGCAGGCAGGGCGGGATCCGGGATGAGAATTCCCTGCTGGGCCGGGAATCGCCTCTGGAAGCGCCTGGAATGGGGAGGATGCTCCCAAGGCCGGGATTGTCACCCCGGGTGTCACCGAGCGTCACCTCAGCCAGGGACAAGGACAAAGCTCCGGCCCCTCCCCGGCTGTGCCAACCCTCGGGGAGCCCCAAACATCCTGGAAAATTCCAGCTCCTGAGAGCCCCAAACATTCCAGAAAAATCCCAGATTTGGGGTTCCTCTGAGAGCCACAAACATCCCAGAAATATCCCCAGAAATATCCCAGAAAATCCCGGCTCTGGGATTCCAGGATTCCTGGGACAGAGGGAGCTCGGGGCTCTCAGGGTCCCCAGGGTGGCCTTGGGGTCTTTGGGGACTTTGGGTCCCTCCCAGAAGGGTTTGGGGTCAAACCAGGCTGGGAGGGGATCTGGGGATTCCTGGGAAACCTCTCCTGGTCCTTTTGGGTCATCCAGATTTGGGGGAAACATCCCCAGACCTCCAAGCCAGGGCCAGCCTTTCCCTCAGACCCATTTTTTGGGAAGGACGGAGGGTTGGGATCGTGGCTTATGAACCCTACAAGGTTTGGGGGAATTCTCCTGGCAAGGGGCACCATCCCGGTGCCATTCCCAGCTGGAATTCTCCTGGCACGGGGCAGCAGCCCGGGCGCGGCCCTGCCCTCGCCGGGAGCGCCGCGCGGGCGATGCCGGGCAGGGACCAGGGCAGGGAACGGAGCCAAAATCCGCCGGGACCGGCGGCGGCTCCTCCAAAGCCGGGCTCGGGCGGTGCCGGGCGTGGGGCGGGCACCGAGGGCGTGCCCGGAGCCGCGCTGGCATCGCTGGCACGCCAGCGGTGCCCCAAAAGCGCCCAGAGAGCTCCCAAAGAGCTCCCAAGGAGCTCCCAAAAAGCTCCCAGAAAGTGCCCAAAGAGCTCCTGAAATGGTCCCAAAGAGCTCCCAAAAAAGATCCCAAAAAGCTCCTGAAGAGCTCCCAAGGAGCTCCCCAAGAGCTCCCAAAGAAGTCCCAAAAAACTCCCAAAGATCTCCCAGAAAGGTCCCAAAAAACTCCCAAAGATCTCCCAGAAAGGTCCCAAAAAGATCTCAAAGAGCTCCCAAAGAGTTCCTGAAAAGCTCCCAAGGAGCTCCCAAAAATCTCCCAAAAAACTCCCAAACAGCTCCCAAAAGGTCCCAAAAAATTCCCAAAAGCTCCCAAAAAACTCCCAAAGAGCTCCCAAAACCTCCCCAAAAATTCCCCAAAGCTGCCAAAAAGCTCCCGAAAGGCCCCAGCTCAGCCCAAGCCATGGAGTCAGCGAGGCCGGGCTTTGGGGCCGCGCCGGGATCGGGGTGTTCCCCCCTGGGGCCATCAGGAGGAGGAGGAGGAGGAGGAGGAGGAGGAAGCAGAGCGGGAGAAGCTCGGCGGGCGCCGCTCCCCAAATGGCAGGGTGCAGAGCGTCAGCGGCCGCGGCGCTAATTACGGTAATTAACGTCCCGGGCTGGCGGCGCGGGGGGGCCCTGACAAAGGAGCCTTGTCTGGCTCGGGTGATGAAAGAGAAAAGCCCCGCTCGAGCCCCGGCCTGCCGGGAACGGAGCGGGAACCGGGGCAGGACCGGGCCGGGGCACGGCCGGGACCCCAAATCCAGGGGGGAAATCTGGGAACAACCCCAAATCCAGGGGGGATATGGGAATGACCCCAAACCCAGGGGGGATATCTGGGAACGACCCCAAACCCAGGGGAGAAATCTGGGAACCGGAGCGGGAACCGGGGCAGGACCGGGCCGGGGCACGGCCGGGACCCCAAATCCAGGGGGGATATGGGAACGGCCCCAAATCCAGGGGGGAAATCTGGGAACAACCCCAAATCCAGGGGGGATATGGGAATGACCCCAAACCCAGGGGGGGATCTGGGAACGGCCCCAAATCCAGGGGGGAAATCTGGGAATGACCCCAAACCCAGGGGGGATCTGGGAACGGCCCCAAATCCAGGGGGGATATGGGAATGACTCCCAACTCCAGGGGGGGATCTGGGAATGACCCCAAACCCAGGGGAGAAATCTGGGAACAACCCCAAACCCAGGGGAGAAATCTGGGAACGACCCCAAACCCAGGGGGGATATGGGAATGACCCCAGACCCAGGGGGATTTCTGGGAATGATGGGGAATTTGGGGATTTGGGGATCCCGAGGGGTGTCCCCAGGTGTGGGGTTGGGGTCAGTGGGGGGGACACGGGGACTTCATCCCTGTCCCCTTGAGGGGTCACTCATGGGGTCACTCATGCACCCCCATCCTATCTTATCCCTTTCCATTCCCATCCCAATCCCATCCCCATTCCCATCCCATTCCCATTCCAATCCCCATCCCCATCCCCATCCCCATCCCAATTCCCATTCCCATCCCAATTCCCATTCCCATCCCCATTCCCATTCTGGGGAGGGGATTTTGGGGTTGGGGATTTTGGAGATGGGAATTTGGGGAGGGGAATTTGGGGAGAGGAATTTGGGGATGGGGATTTTGGGGATGAGGATTTGGGGATGGGGAATTTGCGGAAGGGGATTTTGGGGAGGGGGATTTTGGGGATGTCCGGGCCGAGGCAGGGGGAGGCTGGGGCTGACCCCAAACCCCACAGCCCCAGGGGCTGCATTCCCAGGATTTTGGGCCATTTTCCCATCTTCAAGCACCAAAACCCCGCCCGGAGGAGCGGGCAAAGCCCCGAGCAGGATTTTGGGGACACTTCCCCTCATTTCCCCACTTTCCCCGCGGTTTCTCCCCGTTTCTCCACCGATTATCATTCAGCACCTTCGTTTACACGGAGCGACCGGGGGTCAATTTATTCCCAAATCCCGTTTTTTTATGGCTCTGTTGAACTATTTGCCACATTATTTACACGTTAATGCGCCGAGTCCCCGCGGAGATCGCCGTGGCTAATAAATAACGGGACAAATCATTAAGCAGGGTGATAAAATCAAGCCATTTAAAAATACATCAACCTGCGTTGCTTCCGTGTGAAGAGAAGCTCCAGGGGCCCATCAGGAGCGGAGAGAAACACATGGGAAAAAAAATAAAACGGGGAAAAACACCTGCTTTTGAAAATTGCCCGGGAAACGAGGGAGGGGGGTGGTGGGGGGCAAAGGGTGAAATCCAGGAGGGGTGGGGGGCTGGAGGCAGGAAAAGGGGATTTGTCCCAAATCCCTCCAGATCCCAGGCCGGGCATGGAAAAGGCCGAGGCCTCCCCGGCCCCCCGGTCTGGGCTGGGATTTGGGAGGGGGTTCCGGGATTGGGATGAGATTTGGGATGGGATTCTGGGTTTGGGATGAGATTTGGGAGGGGATTCTGGGATTGGGATGAGATTTGGGATGGGATTCCAGGTTTGGGATGAGATTTGGGATGGGATTCTGGGATTGGGATGAGATTTGGAAGGGGATTCCAGGTTTGGGATGAGATTTGGGATGGGATTCTGGAATTGGGATGAGTTTTGGGCTGGGATTTCGGGATTGGACTGGGATTTGGGACGGGATTCCAGGACTGGGATGAGATTTGGGACAGGATTCTGCTGGGAAAGGTCCCGCAGTCGCAGCCCAGGCTGGGATTTCCCCAATCCCCAATCCCCAATCCCCAATCCCAAATCCCAGGTGCATCCCGAACTGGAGCACAGCTGGGTGCCATGGGATGGGATTGGGGTTTTTTTGGGAATTGCACCCAAAATCCTTCCAGGGGTGAGGAGGTGACCCGGGGGCTCCCGCCCCCCGCCCCCATCCCCAGCTCTCCCTGCTCCCCACCAAACCCCAAAATCCCCAAAATTCGGGTCGGGGGCACCTCCCGCCCCTTCCCGGTGACGTCACCGCGCTTTATTTGCGTGACAGCAGAGCGGTTATTACAGTCATCAGCATAATTAGCAGCAGCCAATTACCGTAATAACACCATGCCGGTCCGGGGGACTTCGGGAAAAACTGGTTTATTTGGGATTTTGGAGAGACGAGTGGAAAACGGCGCCAGACGCGGCCCCGGGGAACGCGGAGCTCCAAAAAAACCTGATCCCAAAAAACCTGATCCCAAAAAACCCGATCCCAAAAAACCCGATCCCAAAAATCCCCCTGGGCAGGCTGGGAGGAGGGAGAGCCAGTGGGATTCGCTGGAAAAGCCGTTCCCGTTCCAGGAACGTTCCCGAAAAACAGTTCTGGAAAACATTCCCAAAAAGCGACTTAGGAAAACGTTCCCAAAAAAACATTCCCTGAAACATTCCCGAGAAACGATTCCGGAAAGATTCCCAAAAAGCAATGCTGGAAAACACTCTCAAAAAACAATTCCGGAGCACGTTCCTGAAAAGAGATTCCAGAAAACGTTCCCGAAAAACAATACCGGAAAACATTCCCGAGAAGGAATTCTGGAAACATTCCCAAGCAGGAATTCCAGAGAGCAGGCTGGGGCACTGCAGGAGCTCGGGCAGCCGCAGCAGCCGCCGGGGGTTCGGGATTTCAGGATTTTGGGATTTCAGGATTTTGGGATTTCAGGTTTCCAGGATTTTGGGATTTCAGGACTTCGGGATTTCAGGGCTTCAGGATTTCAGGTTTCCGGGACTTCAGGATTTCGGGATTTTGGGATTTCAGGATTTCAGGTTTCCAGGATTTCGGGATTTCAGGACTTCAGGATTTCAGGAGTTTGGGATTTGGGGATTTCAGGATTTCAGGTTTCCAGGATTTCAGGATTTTGGCATTTTGGGATTTCAGGATTTTGGAATTTTGGGATTTCAGGTTTCCGGGATTTCAGGATTTTGGGATTTCAGGTTTCCAGGATTTCGGGATTTCAGGGCTTCAGGATTTCGGGGTTCCGGGGTTCCTGCTGGGATAACGGCAGTGCTCCAGCCTCGCCTTTGTTCCCTCCCATTCCCTTCCCCGGAGCTGCTGCAGCCGAGCTCGCCAGGGCCCGGCTCCGCCCCCTTTAGGCCGGGTTTTAACCCGGGTTAGGCCCGGGCGGCGCTTCGGGCCCGTTCGGGGTGAAAGCGTCCCCGAAGCCTCGGGAGCGGCCTCGTCCCCATCAGGCACCCCAAAATCCCTCCTGGCTCTGCCCCGGGCCCAGCCCAGCCCCGGGGGGCTGCGAGACCCCCTCATGTTCCCTAAATCCCAAAATCTCCAATCCCAGCCCCGGGGGGCTGCGAGACCCCCTCATGTTCCCTAAATCCCAAAATCTCCAGGCCCAGCCCCAACCCGGAGCCTTTTCCCCTCCTGGCCTGGGATTTTGGAAAGACTCCTTGGAAAAACCCAAACTGGGAGCGTTTTGCCCCAGATTTATCATTTCCAGCTGGGGGAAGGAGCTCCTGGGCGGAACCCCAGCCCCTTCCAGCCCCTGGACGTCTCCACAGGGAATTCTTCCCTAATTCTTCCCTTCCCAAGCCCGGCTCAGCCCCGGCTTTGCGGCCGGAGAGGGGAAAATGATCCCTGCCATCCCTCTTATTTGCTATTTGGGACGTTTCCTCCCTTTTTTCCCCTCTCTCTTCCCTTCCCAGATGTTTTTTCCCCTCTCTTTCCCCCTCCCAGGGGCACCCCCGGGGAAAACCCTCCCCAGCCCCAAAATCCACCTTTAATCCTTGTGAAGGGGAGAAAAACCCGACCCCAACCCCACAGAACCCCCCAAGGAACCCCCAGTCCCCTCCCAGTGCCCCCCGTTCGGTGGGCTGCCCAGGCCAGGGGAGGCAGCACCAAAATTTGGACTTTTATGGGGAAAAACCTGAATTTCTGCCACTCCGGGGCTGCTTTTGTGATGCGGAGCCAAGGAATTTGCAGGGGAAAGGGGGGGATGGGGGCTGGAATTGGGGTCGGGGGTGCTGGGGGACCCCCGGGAGGCCCCGAACGGCAGCGCCGGGAGCGCTTCCCGTTTTCCTGGCAGAACAAACACCGGGATCCAGCCCCGCTGGGCAGGGGGAGGTAAAAAAATCCCATTTTCTGTCCGGCCGTAATTCCTGCCTGTCAGCCCCGCCAGGAGCCGCATTCCAGCGCCGCACGCCTGCCCGAAATAATTCCCTGCCCAAAATCCCCTTCCCCAAATAATCCCCTTCCCAAAAAATTCCTTTCCTAAATAATTCCCTTCCCAATACCCCCTTGCCAAAATAACCCCCTTTCCCAAATAATCCCCTTCCCAAAATAATCCCCTTTCCCAAATAATCCCTTTCCTAAATAATCCCTTTCCTAAATAATTCCCTTCCCCAAAATCCCCTTCCCAAAGAATTCCCTCCCGAGGCGTGCGGGCTCCAGGCGGGGAGCAGCAGGGACCCAAACCCGCCGGGTTTTGCCCCATTTTGCTGCCAAGAGCAGCCGAGCGCGGCCCCGCTCCAGCCGCCGGCAGCGGCAGCTTTGGAAACCAGCCCCGATTTGCTTTTTTTTGGGGATTTTTTTTTTTTTTTAGGGATTCTGGAAGAGCAGCAGGAGGGGAGGAAGGGGTTTGGAATGGTTTTTTTTAAACGGTATATTTTAAAATTTACTTTTTGAAGGGGCGTCTCTGATGTCGTTCATTTTAAAGGGAGGAGAATGGGGAAACAAAGGGGTGGAAAATGGGGGGTTTCGCGCCCTTTTTTTTTTTTTTTTTTGTGGTTTCGCCCCAAATCTTCCAAGCTGGAGGCCTGGGCCAAGGAATGACGCCCAAAGCTCGGACTCGGAGAGAAAAAAGACGGGAAAAGGGACAAAAGGACGCGGCGCAGCGGAGGGTCCGCACCCCCGAACCCCCCGGAGGACCCTCCCTGCCAGGGAGCTCCCTTGGCCCGATTCCCGCGGGATTAACCCCAAAGCCGGCTCTGCGTCACCGTGACGGGGCTGACAGCGCCGCCAATTAACGCTCACGCGCTGCCAATTAAGCCTTGCGCAAGGCGATGAAATCCAAGCCCGAAGATCAAATTACCCGCGCTAATTGGCCCGGGCCGGGCCGGGCCGGGCCGGGCTGTTAATCCCGGTTTTTCCCATTTTTGGGGGTTTTGTTTTGAGCCCCACTCCGCTTCTGCCGGGCGGGGTCAGGGATGGGAACTGTGAAAAATTCATTGTGGCTGATGGAATTGAATTAATTTCATGTACCCGGGGCTTCGTCACCTCGGGCCAGCCCTTATCGCTGAGCCTCACCTGGATCCTTATCAGCGAGCCCACGCTCGGCGTTACCCCGCAGGGCTCGGTTTTACCCCGCAGGGCTCGGTTTTACCCCTCAGGGCTCGGTTTTACCCTCTAGGGCTCGGTTTTACCCCTCAGGGCTCGGTTTTATCCTTTCAAGGCTCAATTTTCCCCTTCAGGGCTCGGTTTTATCCCCTTTAGGTCTCAGTTTTCCCCTTTAGAGCCCGGTTTTACACCCTTAGGGCTCAGTTTTACCCTTTAGGGCCTGGTTTTTCCTTTTAGGGTTTGGTTTTCCCCTTTAGGGCTTGGTTTTACCTTTTAGGGTTTTGTTTTTACCCTTTAGGGCTCAGTTTTATCCTTTAGAGCTCAATTTTCCCCTTTAGGGCCTGGTTTTCCCCTTTAGGGCTCGGTTTTAGCCCCTAAACCCCCGTGCAACACCCGACTCCCCAAATTTGGGCTTTGGGGCCGTCCCAAACCCCCGCTGGGTTGGGGGTGAGGATGAGGATGGGGATGAGGATGAAGGTGAGGATGGGGATGGGGATGAAGGTGAGGGTGAGGATGAGGATGAAGGTGAGGATGAGGATGGGGGTGGGGATGGGAATGAGGATGAAGGTGAGGGTGAGGATGAGGATGAAGGTGAGGATGAGGATG
>JAGGNK010009571.1:0-17545 GCA_017590115.1 Montifringilla adamsi
TACAAAGTATAAAAGCACACTGCAACAAGCTGTTTAATCCTTAACCTATTTCACCTTTAGCGAAAACCCCAAATATTAAAAAACAACCTGTAACCCATTTATCCTTTGCAGAAAAACCCAACTCCCAGAAAACAATCTGTAAACAGGAAAAGAGTTTGTAAACATAAGAAATAATTTGTAAACAAATCAAGTCCTTATATGAACTGTCCATGAGGTAGGTGATCATTTGTGATATCATAGGGTTACTGTACTGTTATATGATTTATTGTAAAACATGAGAACATCATACTACTTAAGACTCAAAAGATGGGGATGTACCTTCACTCCAACCTTTTTTCCCCTTTTTTCTTTGCATAATAAATAAAAATAGGAACAAAACATGGAATTTGAATACTATTACTTAGGGGGTTACTGAGAGGGTCTCTTTTTCACTATGAAGACTTGAAAAAACCTCTTCCAGATGAGGTTTTCTCATTTATCCCAATGGAAAAAGGGTTTTACTTATGCAAAGTTTCATCTAGGTTTACTAATATATTTTTCTGTACCAGCCAGGTTCATGGCTTGATTAGGGCCATGAACTTGGTTGGGAGATGTTTTCTGTATTTATATTTTAAAAACAAGCTTTTATTAATACCTAGTGCAAGAAGAATTTTTAACATGAATAAGAGTGCAAGCAATATACTTTTTTCCCATTGTTAGAAACTAGAAATTTTGTTATTGACTTTAACAGATGACTTTAAACTTTTAAAATTATGACAAGTGGCAGAATTTCAGTTAAAAAACTTTGCAACTGAAATTTGCTTATGATAAATTGATGTTTTATGTGTACCTCAGTGGATATTCTTTGACTCTTACCCATTTGTCTTGAAGCAATGCAAGAATAATTACTAGGAGTAGTAAGAAAAGACATGTTAATACACATACTAGGGTTTCTTTAAGACACAGTAGTACCTGCCTGAGACAGAAATGTAATATTTTCCAAATAACTTTAGCAGAACTAGCAATCACAGGCTTATCAATTTCAGTTTTAGCAAATGCAAACAACAATAATAAATATTGTACTATGAACTCTAAGGCAGATTTTACAAACAGTTGTATGTTTTTGTAAGTCTTGTGTGATAACCCTTTGATATTTTTACTCTTGGCATATGTTATTAGTTTATTAGAGTCTTTGGAATATGATAACCTTGATATATCAGGAGGCAAAGTGGTTGTGAGGCTCCTGAGAGGCGGAAACCCAGTGTTTGTTTTTCTCCTCACCATCCATTTGCAGGGAAAAGCTGGCTTCTCGCTGGACTGGGTGAGAGGGTGGTTTGATTTCAGCTGTTGTGATGCAGTCATCCCATGTATCCGGCCCCATCTCTTCGGGCAGACTTGATTGTTTCTGCTCTCACGGCACCAAACCTTTGCATGCTTTTTTCCTCTGCCTTTAGCCAGACAGGCTCCTCGCAAGGGCTTTTCCCTCGCTCTGCTTCTGGGTTTGACGTGTGCAGGAGCTCCTGGTGGTGACATTCCCAGACCCACCCTTGGGGGCAGGTGTAAGAGCCTGAATGAGAGATGCGGGACTCCAGGCAGCTCTTCCAAATGCAGTTTATCACATCCAAGGCGTTACAGCAGTCCAGGGTCGTGGGCGACAGAGCCTGTGCCTACAGCTGTCAGCTGCATCTGCAGGCAGGCCTGGAGACCCTGAGTTTAGGTTACAAATGCATTATATACTTTTCTTTACTGAGCATCTTAATACAATAGAACCAATCTATACCTTAACATTTATCTATAGCCTATCACAACTACTATAATTACCATATTCATGTTACTATTCTCCAATCACTAAAAGTTAGTACATTACAGTTTAAGCTAGAAGTTGTTTTTCAGTTTTCTTGCAGTGGAAAATTCTGAGACCTTTTTTCTACTTGCAACATTTGCTGACTTGTTTGCCTGTGCTATCTTTCTGTTTGGTAAAAACATCTTCTTGTTTGAGGTGGGTTTATCCTTTGCTCTAAGTCATAAAAACCCCCTTCTAACTAACATACCCTTTGCCTCCTTGGTTATCCATTGAGACTGGCTCAGCAATTCTTTTCTTCTATATCAAAATTTACTTCCATCTCTATTCCTTCCTCAGCTTCTACATTCAAAAATCTTTCTGTCAAGCATACATATTTGTGAGACTTTCTTGTCAAACTTTCATCCTTCCCAACAGGCAGGGTCAGAAACGGGGCCACTCCCACTGGAGGCGAGGCTGTGTTCCATGGAGGTTGGCTTAGGTGCAGGGCCCTGCCCCCTGATGCAGGCAGGATCGGGGGAGTAGGCACATCCCCCAATGTAGGCGTGGCCAGATTCCACGTGGTCTGGTCCCCCAGAACAGGGCGGCATGATGTGCGCGCCTGGATTGGCAATATTAGTGGCCCAAGGTGGCTGCATTGTTATTACAGCGGTCTGAAGTGGACACGGGGCATCTCAGAGCTGTCGGGGCTGCGGCGGCCTCCATCTCTCCACGGGATTGGATTGCGCAATCGCCCCCTCCGCGTCCCAGGGACAGTGCCAGCATTCGCGGCACAGGCAGCCCTCGGATTGTCTCCTTTTTCCGGGATTCCCCCACTCCCCGGAGCTGTGCCGCTCCCCACGGTCGCTCCGCAGCAGTGAGCCAGAGTCCTACTGGTGCAGGGCCTGTTTTCGCAGCCACCGGGTCCCTCCGGCTCTCTGGGTAGTGCCGGCTCCCACGCGGGGTTGCACAAAGAAGCGGGAGCTGAATCTCTTTAATAAAGGCATTAAAAAGGAGAAAGATCTCCTGCTCATTTATTTCAGCTGCGCTTCTGTCCTTCCCCCTTTGCCTCTCATATTCCAAGTGTTTTAGCAAGTCCATAACTACTGACAAGGCTTTATACAACCGATGGCTGTGTCCTCACCATTAGAGGTTGCAGCAAGTATATATTGTCCAACCTCCTCCTTAAAGGGTACATTTAAAGCAGTCTCTTCGGACACATTTAGTTCATGGCTCTCACACCATGCGAGCAAAGTTTGCAGAGCCCGTTTACTGTAATTAATCTCTCTTTTTTAAATTAAGAAAATCCATACCTTTAAAGGTGGAGTTTTCTAGTGTTGTAGTCTAGGATCCCATGTTCTAGATAATGATTCTAGTCCACAAAAACAGAGTTAGAAGCCACATAGCACTTTCTTCTGTCTTCCGAGAGGATTTTTGCCACAGTTTTCCACTGCCTGCGGTAGATTCACCACAATTCCGCTATCTACCCAACAAAGTCCCAGTTGTACAGCGTGCTGGCTCTCCCGCCATTCTGGCTATCACGCCGCTTCGCAGTATTTATGCTGTCTATATCCTGGTTCTGGACTGATTTCCGGCTTTTACACCGTTCCAGCTATTACGCCGTTTGTCTCCTTTGCTCTGTACCAGGCTACGGCTAAATCCTGATCACTTCATGGGTCACCACAGGTTAAGTCATGGTGGGTGGGGGAAGCAGTGCAGCAGACAATAACCACTCACCCCAGTGTTCATGTGACACCGGAAATTTTATCTCCCAAGCCCTCCCTTATATAGTGCATTTGAAAGACCCGGTCTGGATGCTCTCATTGGTTTGAACTCCACGCCCCTTCAGGTTCTGGCCAGTGAGATGCCTGCAGCCTTGGGAGATATTTGATTGGGCAAGACGCCTGTCAATCACGGTAACAAGTGACTTTAAGCTTTTCTTTGTAGGTAGAGTGATTTACAGTACGATGGGTTTGAGTTAACGGATGTCAAGCAAACTTAAATGTCTTTACCTGTGAGGAAAGGGCAAAAAGGACTTTAATAAGTAAATACTACTTCTTATTTCTAACCCAAATCTATTCAATATCATCCTAGAAGGAACAGTGCTAGAAATAATGTCAGCAAACTGAAGATTAAGGGCAGTGTCCTGGTTTAGGGCAAATTTGGGAGAAAACCTCTGAAGGGGTTCCTCTAGAAAGCAGATTCACGTGGCCCCTCCCCCAACTGGTTTGGGAAAATATTTCCTTGGAGAAAAGTAGAAAAAAGCTATTTAACAGGCAAAGCATTCACCAGCACAAAAAATAAACCAAAAAATAAACCAAAAGGAACACTATTAAACAATAAAACCTTTTGCCAATCTGAAGAGATGACAAACTCAAAGTCCTTCTCATGGGTTGCAGCTCAGCTCACCCAGTCTGTTATCAGTCCTTCTGACGCTGGAAATGCCGTGGCCCAGGCCCGGCCTGGTGGGCCACAGGTGTGAGCTCTCGGTGCTCTTCTGGGTTTTAGTCCAGAGCAGGTTTAAACAGTTCCAAGAAAAAAAAACCCCACAGTCCAGGGAATTTCTCTGCCTCAGCTAGCTAAAAACTAATTAAAAAGCAAAGGAGAGCTCTCTCTCGCTGTCCATGCTGCAGACAACACAGTCCAGAAGGATGCGGGGTGTAGCAGCCACAGGGCCTGCAAGGCCTCCCTGGTGGTCAGTTGCCTAAGATAAGAAATGCCTAGTCATGATGACTGGACCAAAGAAGCCCCTCTTCCGCCTTCGGACCCTCGTTATCTCTCTGTAAGACGATAGGTCATATTCACCTTGACCCTTACTATTGGACTGTTTCCCAAAACCCCTATACCCTATATAAACACCCACTTCTGCCCAGTTCTGCAGAAGAGCTGTCACTGTGACCCTTCGCAGAAGCTGCCAATAAAGACACCTCTGTGGAACCTCATACAGTACTTCTCCTTTCTCTCCTTTCCTCTGCTGAGGCACTTAGCAAGCAAAGAGCTGAAATCACTAATGGGCTGATAATCACTAAGAGTTGATCTCACTTAAGAGCTGAGCTTCTTGCTAAGGTTGCCTGTGCCTGGGAGCCTGCCTGAGGGACCCAGACAGGTTGTGCTTAGCTAGACTTCGCTATCCGGACACCTACGGCAGCCGGGGTCTATTGTAAAATCAGGCCACCCCATGAGGAAAAGGCGCAGCTGCCAGACACAACACACGATATTGGGATAAAGGCTGTCACCCCACGACACTACTACTCAAAACTCATGACTGTCTGCCAGCAGTCCCAACACCCACACGTGGATCCAATTGGTCAATGAATCAAAACACCATCATCAGAATCCAATCAAGTGATCACCTCGGGTAACAATCTCCAGAACACATTCCACATGAGCATAACAAGAGGAGCAGCAAATGAGATAAGGATTGTTTTTTCTTTCTCTGAGGTTCCTCGCTGTGATTCCTAGGAAATATCCTTGGGAAGTTGTGCCTTGCTTTTCTCTGTGAAGAGAAATGCAGCCACAGGGGTTGGATAGACCCTGAGAACCTCCTGCCATAATAAAAAAGTCTTAAAGGCACAAAACTTATTTCTGGGCTAAACAGACAAATGGGTATACATGCATCATAAAATCACCCCAGGACAGGGCATCCCTTATCCCCATATTGTCAGCTTACTACCAAAACTAATGTATATTCTCACTTTGCAAACACATACATTATACATACATATATACATTATACAGCTATATACAGACAATGGCAGTGACATTCAGCAAACAGTGATATTTACACATGGTTCTCACCCAACAATCAGATCTCCCTGAGGTACATATCGTGTTGTTCCATCTTTCTGCATTATCCACCATGTGCAATCTGGTCCCTGAGCAAGGACAACCCTACGAATGGGTTTGTCTGTACTCAAGGCAGAATTGATCCAAACAGTTATTCCTAAAAAACCTCTGACATGTACCACTGTGACTTTGCCTCCGTCTACTATATGCAGGGGCTCAGACTGGGCAGGACCTGCTTGGTTGGTGGAGCCTTGGATGTTAACTAACCAGGTGGCCTTTGCTAAATGCTGCTCCCAGTTTTTGAAAGATCCCCCACCCAAGGCTTTCAAGGTGTTTTTTTAACAGTCCATTGTACCTCTCCATTTTGCCTGCAGCTGGTGCATGGTAGGGGATATGGTACACCCAATCAATGCCATGTTCCCTAGCCCATGTGTTGATAAGGCTGTTCTTGAAATGAGTCCCATTGTCTGACTCAATCCTCTCAGGGGTACCATGCCTCCAAATTACTTACTTTTCGAGGCCTAGGATGGTGTTACGGGCCGTAGCATGAGACACAGGGTAGGTTTCCAACCATCCAGTGGTGGCTTCTACCATTGTGACCACAGAGTGCTTGCCTTGGCGGGTTTGAGGCAGTGTGACGTAGTTAATCTGCCAGGCCTCCCCATACTTCTATTTGGATCATTGCCTACCATACCATAGGGGCTTCACCCGCTTGGCTTGCTTGATGGCAGCACATGTCTCACAGTCATGGATAACCTGAGAAATAGTGTCCATGTTTAGATCCACCCCTCAGTTTCATGCCCACTTATAGGTGGCATCTCTACCCTGATGACTTGAGGCATCATGAGCCCATCTAGCTAGGAACAACTCCCTCTTATGTTGCTAATCTAAGTCTATTTTTGACACCTCTATCTTTGCAGCCTGATCTACCTGCTTGTTATTTCAGTGCTCCTCATTGGCTCTACTCTTGAGGACATGGGCATCTACATGGCGGACTTTCACAGGTAGTTTCTCTACTCTGGTAGCAATGTCTTTCCACTCATCAGCAGCCCAAATTGGTTTTCCTCTACACTGCCAGTTAGCCTATTTCCACTTCTCCAGCCATCCCCACAGAGCACTGGCTACCATCCATGAAGCAGTGTAGAGGTAGAGCTTTGGCCACTTCTCTCTTTCTGCAATGTCCAGGGCCAACTGAATGGCTTTGAGTTCAGTGAGTTGGCTTGATCCACCTTCTCCTTCAGTAGCTTCTGTGACCTGTCATGTTCGGCTCCATACGGCTGCCTTCCAGTTTCATTTCATCCCTACAATGCAACAAGAACCATCAGTAAAAAGAGTGCAATGTGTTTCTTCTGCTAGCAGTTGGTTGTATGGTGGAGCTTCTTCAGCACGTGTCACTTCTTGTTCCTCTTCATCAATGACACCAAAATTTTCACCTTCGGGCCAATTTGTAATTATTTCCAAAATCCCAGGGGGACTCAGTTTTCCAATACAGGTGCACTGTGTAATGAGGGCAATCCACTTGCTCTGTGTGGCATTGGTAGCATGGTGGGTAGAGGGAACCTTTGCTTTGAACATCCACCCCAGCATTGGCAGTCGGAGTGCCAGGAGGAAACGTGCTTCAGTGCCTATTACTGCTGAGGTGGCTTGGACTCCTTCATAGGCTGCTAAAATTTCCTTCTCTGTTGTGGTGTAGTTGGCTTCAGACCCTCTGTAACTCCGACTCCAAAATCCTAGTGGTTGACCTTGAGTCTCCCCAGGCACCTTCTACCAAAGGCTCCAGGACAAACCATGGCTCCTGGCTGCAGAGTAGAGCACATTCTTCACATCTGGTCCTGTCTTGACTGGGCTAAGTGCTACTGCATGAGTGATCTCCTGCCTAATCTGGGCAAAGGCTTGTTGCTGCTCAAGGCTCCACTGGAAAGTGTTCTTTTTGCGGGTGACTAAGTAGAGAGAGCTCACAATTTGGCTGTACTTAGGAATATGTATTTTCTAAAAGCCTATGGCGCCTAGGAAAGTTTGTGTTTCCTTCTTGTTGGTTGGTGGAGATATTGCTGTGATCTTGTCAAAGACATTGGTGGGAATCTGACACCATCCATCTTGCCACCTTACTCCCCGGAACTGGATATCTCAAGCAGGTCCTTTGATTTTTCTCTTCTTGATGGCAAAACCAGTTTCCAGGAGAATCTGGATGATTTTCTCTCCTTTCTCAAACACCTCTGCTGCCGTGTTCCTCCACACAATGATGTCATCCATGTTCTGCAGATGTTCTGGAGTTTCACCCTTTTCTAGTGCAGTCTGAATCAGTCCATGGTAGATGGTAGGACTGTGCTTCCACCCCTGGGACAGTCAGTTCCAGGTGTACTGCACACACCTCCATGTGAAGGCAAACTGAGGCCTGCATTCTGCTGCCAAAGAAATGGAGAAAAATGCATTGGCAATGTCAACAGTGGCATACCACTTCGCTGCCTTGGACTCTAGCTCGTACTGGAGTTCCAGCATGTCCGGTACAGCAGCACTCAGTGGTGGAGTCACTTCATTCAAGGCACAATAGTCCACCGTCAATCTCCATTCTCCTTCAGATTTGCGTGTTGCAGCCTGAATTGCTGCTAGTAAAGTCCAAGGTAAAGAAGCAAAAAGGGCCTTTGCATAATATCCACAGATGTTTAATTCAGCCGCGTGGTGAGATGTTCAGGTCCAAGGCACACACACATCGAGAGTCCAGCTTTCTCTCCACGGGCTCAGGGGCTGACCCGGGTCTTGGGGCAGTACAAAGATAAGGGCCACTCAGGGAAATGGGAGGGAGTGGCTCAGGAACATAGGAACAGACATAGGAAAAGGGGAAGGAGCCAATGGGGTATAACTTAGGAGATGCCCCCCAGGGCCTCCACAACTTGCCAGTTTTTATATTATTAAGAAAGCTTCTCTGAAGGATCAACTGAATCAACACAAAATGACAAAAACAATCAAAAGTGCCCATAAGACAATTTTCAAAATGCAAACAATTCTGAGTCACCAATGTCCATACAGATTTTCTGGAGCATCTTAGAGCTGGCAGGAGGGATGTGGGGTTTTCTTAGCATGGTTTAGCAGGAAATTGAGTCAAGAGAAGGTTTCTTCAGCAGGGGCTGTTTCTCTGTCACCTGTGGTAAAGTGGTTGGCTGTGATAGACTCTGTACAAGGTAGTGTAGGTGGTGGTGTGCCTGTTGGAAACTCTAAATAAAAATCATTAACTTTTAAGAAAAATATGGTTACTTTAGGGAAACTTTTCTTTCTTTCCCTCCCAATCATGCTCCCTCTGGTATTACAATGGAACTCTGGGGAAAGGGATTAGTGGAGGGAGACCATGGGAGAGGGGAAAGGGTGGTAGGAATTTGTGGGAACATAAAAAAGGGGTAATAGGACAATGGAAAGGAAAAGGGGAAAGTGGGAGGGGGGCAGGGAGGCCACAGGAATTGGGGAAGGGTATTAGAAGAAGTGGGACTTATTGGACTAGAAGGTTCTTTCATTATCGACATGGGCTTTTAAATGCAGGACAGCTCATTGATGTTCTGTGCTCTTCTTGCTTTTAGGCTATTGCTGGGGCTTGATGGTTGTTGGTTTTGGGTTCTATTTCCTTGGTAGGTGCGTGGAGGCCTTCTATGATGTGGATATTTCACAGGTTTGCATTCTGGTGTAGGAGTGTGCCCCCTGTTGACAGAGTGACAAAACTATCCTTTGTCCCCCTAAAAAGGAAAGAAGCCCAGAAGTTTCTCTCATCGATTAGGTGAAAAAGCCACCTCATAGGACCTTGGGGACTTCACCTCAAACTTAAGGGCAGCTAATTGGATAGAAGCCAAAAAGTCCTGCCTGACCAATTGGGTAGAAAAATAAGAGAACAAAGGAACTAGGGGCTTTTGTGAGGTGTTTTTACCAGGAGCAGACCTCTTGTACCTGGCTCGGTTCTTTCTGTTTATTATTTTGCCTTTTATTAAACCTTTTTGTTTCCAACAGTGCAGCAGAAGCCATCCTGCTTATTTTATGCCCACAAAAGTAGCTGAGCTATCTTGGGTGTATTATATATTCCTCCGAGAGCTTATAAGACCTGGCTCGAGGAAGATAATATAATAGTCTGGTACATGTTTACTACCTTGCACTGGAACTTCACCAGGTCCTGTCACATCTGATGCTTGGGGGCCTTTTCTTTCTTGTATTATATTAAATTCCACAATTTCTCCATCTCCTAGACTGTGGAGGTATTTCCTGGGGTTATTCCTTTTTATAGCAGTCTGATGAACAAACACATCTTCTTTGTTATCATTCTGGGTTACGAAGCCATATCTGTTTTTTACATTGAACCATTTCACTGTCCCCAAAACATTCACAGCAAGGACTTTTTTACCTTTGCCAGTGGGTTTGTGTTGCTGGTGCTGGTGTGCTGCCATGCCAAGTTTGTCCCATTCCTGGCGCAGGTGGCCGCACTGAGGCCCGGCCCCCTCCCAGGGGTCTCTCTCAGCTGGTGCCTGCGGGTGCTGCTGGCGCGGGGCTTCCAGAGCAGCAACGGTGGGTGGGAGGCGGCAGTTTTGCTGCCAGGACTGCGGTTCTGAGTCATCTCCCAGCGGGGCTGTCCACCCGCCCTGTGACAGCGGGGCCCCAGGTCCGCCAGTCTCGCCTGCCCACCCTTGGCCCCCGTGCAGCGGGCTGCCACAGGGTGGGCTGGACAGCGAGTGTTGGCCGCCTCGCTCTGGCCTTGCTGAGCGCCGGTGGGGCAGCCGCGGGTTTTCCATGGGGGTAGAGCCACAGCGGAGCACAGAGTGGTGGTAGCCTGGTGCGAGGGGAGACGGCTCTTGCCACCTGCGCCACGTCTCGCGGTGCTATAGCAACCGAGATAAACACGTCCATAGGACGAGGCATGGGGAGCAGAGGGTGGAAGGGAAGACCCCGTGGCTCCAGCCATGCAGTCTCCACCATCTTGGGCACGTGAAGGTGACCGTGCGGCCGCGGCCATGCGGTGAGAGCCAACTTGGGCAGCAGGAGTAAAGACAGGAGAACCTGGAGGAGTCTTTCCTTGTGACAAGGGAGGGGGTGCAGGGGCACGAAGAGGGGAACACGGAGGAGGGGTTTTCAGCTGGTGTTCACCATTTTTTAAATGTTCCTCAAAATTCAGAACACATTTCATCATCATATTAAATAATGGACAGAATTCTGTCTTAGTTTTTAACTTTTCCCAAAGTCCTTCAGAGAATTCATCGGTTAGGACTGAGTTCCGCGAAATATAAGGAAAATGCTTAAATAACCACTGTACAAAATACTTCAACTCCCCCTCTGAAAAGCAATAATTTTCATGAAGAAAAGACTTTTTAAGGTAGAGGTAAACTTCTTGTTGTGCGTGGGTGAGTAATGTCTCCAGGTTAGCCCAGTCTCTTCCCAACATCCGAGAGTACAAGAAGGAAGGAACCAAAATTTCAAACTCACCACACTGGGGTAAGAAAATTCTTGGGGTGGTCTAGTGCAGATGTTTTCCAGGAGAAGAGGTCTCAGACTAATCGGGAGGGCTCACATTGGGCGCCATTTGTTGCAGCCTGAATTGCTGCTAGTAAAGTCCAAGGTAAAGAAGCAAAAAGGGCCTTTGCATAATATCCACAGATGTTTAATTCAGCCGCGTGGTGAGATGTTCAGGTCCAAGGCACACACACATCGAGAGTCCAGCTTTCTCTCCACGGGCTCAGGGGCTGACCCGGGTCTTGGGGCAGTACAAAGATAAGGGCCACTCAGGGAAATGGGAGGGAGTGGCTCAGGAACATAGGAACAGACATAGGAAAAGGGGAAGGAGCCAATGGGGTGTAACTCAGGAGATTCCCCCCAGGGCCTCCACATTTGCACACAGGCCAAATGGGGCTGTTGAAGGGTGAGTGGGTTTTGCTGACCGCCCCTTGGCTCTCCAGCTAATGGATCATTTTGTGGATGGGAATCACAGCATCTCGAGTTGCTCTGTACTGTCAGTGGTGCACTGTCAAAGTGGCAATTGGTACTCATTGCTCTTCCATCTTCAAGAGTCCTACTGCAGACAGGTTCTCTGATAGTCTAGGCAAGGTGTTCAATTGCTGGACACCCTCTGTCTCTACAGCTGCTATCTCAAACACCCACCTAAGTCCTTTTGGGTCTTTGAAATTTCCACTTCAGATGAAGTCTAGGCCCAAAATGCATGGGGCCTCTGGGCCAGTCACAATAGGGTGTTTCTTCCACTCATTTCCAGTCAGGCTCACATCAGCTTCCACCAAAGTAAAATCTTGTGATCCCCCTGTCATGCCAGCAATAGAAACAGTTTCTGCCCCCACATGTACTGGGTGTTCAGATGATGTTTGCAACCAATTTTCTGTCTGCCTTGCAGGACTTTGCTGCATCTGGCTTGCAATGGAGCAGGGCAGGCTCTTACCCTTACCTCTGCTACAGAAAGCAGAGGAATGCTGCATCTGCTGGCTCCTTCAGCTGCCAGCTTTCATCCTGCAGAGCTCATTTCCCCACACTGCCACCGCACAGCATCTCTGCCTGGGAAATCCTGGTGCTGAGCTCCTGCTTCGGGACAGGTACAATTTCTGTTCACAAAAAGGCTGGCGTTACCCCATGCATCACCTGACCTGCTGTCTAGCTGGGCACGGTTGCCAGCATCATTGCCAAGCTCTCCTCAAACTTCACATCCCTGGTATTTAACAACTCCCATGCAAGAAAATGTGCTGAAAGCTGGGTCTGAGCCTTGTTTCAGTGCATACATATTAAGTTGTTTGTCCTGGGGCCAGTTCTCATAAGCCCCAGAAAAACACTTAATACACCCAAGGATAGCTCAGCTACACTTTGGGGGCATAAAATAAGCAGGATGGCTTCTGCTGTGGTGTTAGAAACAAAAAAGGTTTAATAAAGGCAAAATAACAAATAGAAAAACTCGAGCCAGGTACAGAGGTCTGCCCCTGGTAGAAACACTTCACAAAAGCCCCTCTTCTCTTTTGTTCTGTTCTTTTCTACTTGATTGATCAGGCGGGACTTTTTGGCTTCTATCCAATTAGATGTTCTCTAGTGTTTGGTGAAGTCCCTGAGGCCCTATAAGGTGGCTTTCCACCTAACAGTTGAGAGAAGCTTCTTGGCTTCTTTCCTTTTTTGGGGGACAAAGGTTAGTTTTTCCACTCTGTCATTAGGGGGCGCATTCCTACACCTCACCGTTTCGAAACATTTAAAAAGAAAGGGGAGCATGAACTGAAATGCCAATAAATTTTAAATTTTGCTTCTAATTTCTATCTTAACTTTGGTGAAGTGTTTTTCCAGGCAAGCTTCAAATTTCTGGCTATATATAATTTTACATAGAGGTAGGTTAACAACTCTTTTATCACAACAACAATACAGAACTTTTTCAGTGCAAAACTTTCTTGTAAACAATTTTAACTAGTGCAAACTTAGAAAACAGTCTTTGCTTCTAGCTGTCGCTCAGTTGTTTGTGCATTCTTCTTCTGGTGCCGTCTGCTGCTCTCGGATCGGCTGTACCTGTGGCTTGACATTCTTTGCAGGGACCCATCGAAGACCTGTATTTGTAGAAATGCATGCAAACCCCCGGCCCCAAGTTACAAGAGGATGGGGCCCTGAGATCTGTCCTGTCTCTGGGTCTTTGATGAAGACTGGTGGTCTTTCCTTGAGCTTTGCTTGACTGGTATTGCTGAAATGTCTGAAAATTGGTGGTACCTGCTCCATAAAAGAATTATTTAAGAAGTTAAAAACATATACAGCTTTATTCAGCCTCTCTATTGTAGAAAGCACTTCTGTCCCTCCTTTCTGTCTTTCAAGGATCATTTTCAATGATCTGTGTGCTCTTTCTACAATAGATTGGCCTGTGGAAGAATGTGGAATACCTGTGTTATGTTTGATACCCCAAGTTTTGAAAAACTCCTGCAGTTTATTAGAAATGTAGGCTGGTCCGTTGTCAGTCTTGACTTCCTGAGGAATACCTAGGGATGCAAATGCTTGTAAGAAATGTTTAATCACATCTCTACCTTTTTCTCCTTGATGTGCGGAAGCAAAAATTGCTCCTGAGAAGGTATCTATTGATACATGTATATGTTTGAACTTTGCAAATGACTGATACTGAGTGATATCTGTTTGCCATATCTGCAGGCTATTTAAGCCTCGAGGGTTAACTCCCGTTGTTATTGATGGTATGGATAATTTCTGACAATCTGGACATGACTGGACAATTGCTTTTGCCTGATTCTGAGAGATGTTAAACATTCTTACTAAAGCAGGTGCGTTTTGATGATAAAAAGCATGGCTCATTTTGGCTTGTTCAATAACATTAGGAAGTGTGTGCTGGATTGGCATGGCTAACAAATCAGCCATGGCATTGCCTTCTGCTAAAAAACCTGGAAGAGAAGAATGTGAGCGAATGTGCATTACAAAGTAAGGTTCTTGTCGAATGGAAAGAAGTAGGATTAACTTTTTAAGCAAACTGTATAACTGATCATTAGAAACTTCTTTCAGCAGAGATCCTTCTGCTCTCTCTACTACACCTGCAACATAAATTGAATCCGTTACTAAATTAAAAGGAAATGTGAATTTTGAAAAGACCCGTACAACTGCTGCTAATTCTACAATCTGTGCAGAACCATCTACTTGTTCAATATCTGATTCCCAGTTTTTTGTCTCTGAATTTTGCCAAGCAATCACAGATTTTTTAGACTTCCCAGAACCGTCTGTAAAAAATGTGATTGCCTCAAGGGGTGCATGGCTTCTCAAAGGCTTATGAATTAATTTTAAAGATGAACTTAATAGCTCATGTTTGGGACAATTGACTGAAATTTTTCCTGCAAAATTTTCCAAAGCAAATTGCATGACTTCTGAATTTTGAATTAACCATTCCAAGTAGATGGATGTGACAGGCAAGAAGATTTCTGCAAAATCTTTTCCTGCAAGGGAAAGCATTCGAGATCTAGCCTTGATAATCAATTGTGAAATAATTTCAGGGCAAGTTGTTATTGTTTTACCCAGTTGACGAGATAGGAAAACCCACTCTAAGATTATCAGATGGTCCTTCTTCCCTAGATCCCACTGGAAAATTAAACCATGGAGCTGTGGACTCTCTCCTAAAACTGCAAACAAAAAAGACAGGTTAGGATTATAGCGGTGAGCCTGACGTGACTGGATAGCTCTCATCACTTTATCTAAAGCATTTTGGGCTTCTTTGTTGAATTCTCGTGGTGAGTTTAAAGCTGTGTCTCCTCTCAACAAATCTGTCAGAGGAGCCAAGTCCTGATTTGAAAGGCCTAGTAGTGGACGAAGCCAGTTCAGAGTTCCTACTAGCTGCTGCACTTCATTCAATGTCTTTGGATTTGTCCTTAACTGGAGTGGTTGCGGGGTTACTGTTTGTTCTGTGATCCTGTATCCTAAATATTTCCAGGGAGGAAGTGTCTGTATTTTTTCTTTTGCTACTGTGAGTCCTGCTTTCTCTACTGCTGAAATAACCTGATCTGCTGTCTCTTGCATTGATGCTTGGTCTTTTGCTGCTACCAAAATATCGTCCATGTAATGTAATATAAGAGAATTTGGATATTGTGCACGAACTGAGGAAAGTATTTTTGCAACATACCACTGACATATACTTGGGGAATTCCGCATTCCTTGTGGTAGAGAAAGCCAATGATATCTTTTCAAGGGTGCTTGTTGATTTATGGATGGGATGGAAAATGCAAATCTTGGTGCATCATCTGGATGCAAAGGAATATTGAAAAAACAGTCTTTTAAATCAATAACAGTTAACTTCCAGTCTCTTGGAATCATAACAGGAGAGGGTAAACCTGGTTGTAAAGAACCCATTTCTTGAATTACTTCGTTAACTTTTCTGAGATCCCGCAACAACCTCCACTTCTCACTGTTTGGCTTTTTGATTACAAAAACTGGAGTGTTCCAGGGACTAGTAGTTGGAGTTAGGTGACCTTTGTTTAACTGTTCCTGTACCAGCTGCTCTAAAGCAGCAAGTTTCTCTTCGGGTAAGGGCCACTGGCTGACCCAGATGGGTGTATTAGATGTCCATGTCAGTTTTAAAGTGTTTTGACCATCAACAGCTTTTGTTAAAATCCAGTTTCTAACCTCAGAGCCCATTGCGAAAGCAAATCTCTTCCCCAAAGAACAATATCAGGGCCTACAATGAATGGTCTTGTGGTGGCAACACGACCTTCAGGTCCCTCAAAGGTGACTGAGTGTAAGCTTCGAAAGCTCTCACAGTGACCACCAATACCTGCCAGCTGATCCAGCGTAGGCACGATGGTCCAGTCTTGTGGCCATTTCGATTTCGATATCAGAGTGACGTCTGCTCCGGTATCTATCAGGCCAGTGAGGGTGATGGCTTTCCCGAGGTGCTTCAGGACACAGGTGAGTTGAGGCCGCCCGCGGCTGATGTGCCTGGTCCAAGTGATGACAGCTGTGTTGTTCTGTGACTCTGGTAGGAGAAAAGCTTGTGCTATGGTTAGTCCTTTGGGTAGAAAACATGGAGGGTCTGGACACGAAGCTAATACTGTAATTTCTTGTGAACAAGTGACAGATAACACAGTTGGAATGACATAAAAACCTTCTGCATGGGATCTGTTCACTCCCACTATTAAGAACTGACGTGGTTGTGGTTCAGGTCCCAGCTGTCCTGTGGATACTGTGTGAGCAATGGCATTGGTTAGCATCACTGGCTGGGCTGTGGACAGCTCCAGTCTGGTACCTGGGGACATTGTGGTCGGAAGTCCTGCAAAGATGTGCTGCAGTTCTGAACTTGGTGGCCTGTGGTGGTCTGTGGCTTCTGGTACACTGGTTCTTGTATCATAGCACGCCACCGCGTCGTGCTCGGCTGCACATTTCCCGGCAGATGGTACGAACAACTCTGTACTGGGTGAAAACTGTTAGTATTGTGACAGAGACCTCTGTATCCACTGTTTCTTGGTAGTGGCCTTCTGCGGATCTTAAGACATCTCCTTTTAAAATGCCTTCTCTGACCACACGAATAACATGAGTCCCTTATCAACTGTTGATTTTCAATTGCATCTTTGAATGCTACTAAAGATTCTGCTAGGGCTTGTGTTTGCATTTCTGCAGCTTTTTCTTGCTGCTTTAGGGTATTTTCTTGAGCTGTGGTGATGGCATTAGCCAGTACCTCTGCCTGCATTGCTGCTGCATGTTCAGGAGTACTTAGGCGATTACAAGCATCCACTAGCTGTGTTAGGGTGGGCTCAGGATCTTGTGGCAACGTACGTAATATTTTTTTGCAACTTGGGTTTGCATTAGAAATTGCAAGCCGTTTTAATAACTCTTGTCTGGCACGATCTATTGGAATCTGTTTTTCTAATGCCATTTTCAAATGGTCCAAAAACTTAATATAAGACTCATCTACTCCCTGTTTTATTTCTGTAAAATCTAATTCTGGTTTGTTGCCATCAGGAACCTGTAACAAAGCTGTTTTTGCTGCTTCCTTGACATCCTGTAATACTTGTTTGCCTAGGGTCCTGGCTTGTGTTTGTGGATCTGTATGAGCTCCTTCTCCTGAAAGCTGATCTATAGTTAAATTTGCAGTGGCTGGAGTTCCTGCATAACCTCTTAAAAGGTCATTTAACAAACGTTTCCACGCGAGCTCCCACAGAGAATACTCTATAGGGGACAGCAGGGATGTACAAAGCTGCCTTAAATCATGGGGAGTGAATATATTTGCTGTAAAAGTGGCTTGCAAAAGACTTCTGAAATATGCAGAATCTCTCCCATACAAACGAGAGGCTTTGCAAATCTCTTTTAACTCTGCAAAATTAATTTGGTGCCAATGTCCCCGAGAGGTAGCACCTGCTGTGTACTTCACAGGAAAAACTTTTAATTTGGATGCTATTTCCCATTCTCCTTCCTGAACTGCATCCTTTCTTATCCTCTGCCAGGTATCCGTGACCGCTTGTCCATTAAACTCTTCCTCTGAATCTTTAGAATTACATCTTTTAGTATGGTAATAATTTGTTTTTTGGT
>JAGGNK010009571.1:17833-46947 GCA_017590115.1 Montifringilla adamsi
TCGGGCTCGGCCCACAAAAGGGGAGTGTCCCTCCTCTGAGGGGCAGGAGCTCAGTGACGAGTCACTCAGGGAATTTTGGGAAGCCGAGGAGGATGGTAGGCCACGCCCACGAAGGGCAGCACTGGCCACATGGCCATCATGGCGTCTGCCATGTGCTCCATTGTTCTCAGAGTGGATACAATCAGCTCGGCTTTTTTCGATTTTACTGCCAAAATTCACCGATTTTGTCCGTCTCAGGGGATTTTTCAGAGGAAATCCAAAGGACTTAGCTATGGTAGGGGTCCTAAGAGACGTGGTTTGCAGACAAACCTGGCCAGGGCTGGTCTGCTCGCCTTTCTCCGAGGATGGGGGTGGGGAAGGCGGGGCGGGCGGGGGGGCAGCTGGCCTGGCAACCTCCCTGCCGCTCCTCCGGGGTTTCTGGTTTTCAGATGGGGTAAGGGAACGCTTCTGGATCCCCTCAGAATTTCCTTTTCTCCTGTCCTCCCAGTCTTGGTGCCTATATTCTGCCCTGTCCCTTGTTTTTGCCGGCTTATATGCATTTTTTGCTTGCTTTTCACTTTCCGTTGTTACAAATTTTAACACCGTCCTAAATATCGGACGCAGCTTTAAACTGGACTTTTTATTCTTTTCCATATTATATAATTTCAGTCCAACTGAATCCCAGAATTCTGGAGTAAGTTTCTGAGACATATCTGAGTTCGGGAATTCTGCTGACACCCATTTTACAAGCTTTTTAAGCTGCTTCTTCTCAAACTGAATATCTTGAACTTCTAACTTATAATTGAAATAAGAATAAAAATCCTGCTCTGCTAAAGACAACTGATTCCCCATGATGACACTCACCGAAGTAGTTTTCAGTTGTCCTCCTTGGTAATTTTCTCCCGGGTGTGAGTCGCAACTATGTATCAGCTTAGCTGAACAGGCAGAGTCCTTTGAGGCTTGCAGTGCGTGCTCCACTCCCGTGTTCCGGTTCCAGCCTCCTTCCCCGGAATGAGGCTTTGATTTGAGACTCCCTCTCAGTCTCAAATCCCTTCTTCTGAGTTTTCTTTTAAAGCGACAAAAAACTCAGGTGCAGGCCTGCTTACCCAAAAACGCAATTACCAAGGAAAAATTTGTCCTATTTTTGATTGAGGTAATCAAAAAATTCTTTAGACTGTCTGTCTCAATATGAGCAAACGTGTCCAAAGCGCCACGTATTAAGTTGTTTGTCCTGGGCCAGTTCTCATAAGCCCTAGAAAAACACTTAATACACCCAAGGATAGCTCAGCTACAGCTTTAGGGGCATAAAATAAGCAGGATGGCTTCTGCTGTGGTGTTAGAAACAAAAAAAGGTTTAATAAAAGGCAAAATAACAAATAGAAAAGCTCGAGCCAGGTACAGAGGTCTGCCTCTGGTAGAAACACTTCACAAAAGCCCCTCTTCTCTTTTGTTCTGTTCTTTTCTACTTGATTGATCAGGCGGGACTTTTTGGCTTCTATCCAATTAGATGTTCTCTAGTGTTTGGTGAAGTCCCTGAGGCCCTATAAGGTAGCTTTCCACCTAACAGTTGAGAGAAGCTTCTGGGCTTCTTTCCTTTTTTGGGGGACAAAGGTTAGTTTTGCCACGCTGTCATTAAGGGGCGCATTCCTACACACAAGGAAGGAAGAAGGTGTGAAAAGCGAAGCCCACTCCTCAGTTAAAATTTAAAGAAAATTTAGTAAGAGACCATAGGGGACAAAGTCAGTAAAGCAGAAGTAACAGCACAGAGTGCTTAGCCACAACCAGAGGCACACACCAGTCAACACAGCAACACCCCTTATATACCCTGGGTTGCATCAGCCCCAATACATATTTACAAATGGTTATACATAGTCAAACATTTTAACGTAGTTTCTCCTCTCTCCCACTTTTTTGGAGCATGTGCAGTTGTCTTAGTGGTGGTCTGTAGCAGGCCCAGGGCCTGCAATGCCTCCTTGGCGGTCAGCAGCCTAAGATAGGAAATGCTGAGTCATGATGACTGGACCTTAGAAGCCCCTCTCTTCCATCTTCGGACCCTTGCTTATCTCTCTGTAAAACTATAGGTCACTTTCCCTTGACCCTTACTATTGGACAATTTCCAAAACCCCTGTAACGTACATAAACCCCTACTTCTGCCAAGTTCAGCAGAAGAGCTGTCACTGAGAACCTTCGTAGAAGACCCCAATAAAGAATGTCTTTGGAACCTCACATGGCCTTCTCCTCTCTCTCCCTGCCTCTGCTGTGGCACCTAGCAAACTAAAGAGCTGAAATCACAAATGAGCTGATAATCACTAAGAGCTGATATCACTTGAGCTTGCTAAGGTTGCCTGCGGCTAGCAGCTGCTTGGGAACTCGGACAGGCTGTGCTGAACAGGACTGTGCTATCTGGACCATTGCAGCCCACCGGGCATACCCCGGTAAAGCCGCATTAGTGGTCAGTTGTTGCTTTTCAACATATTCAACAGGTTTCCATTCCTTCACTGGTTAAATGTTAATATTACAACAACTCTTCACGAACATTGCTATCACAACACAACATTCGCATTAAAAGAGATCTAAACATTAGCAAAACTTCTTTTACAAAAGTCAACATTATAAAACAAATAGTATTTACTTACTGCTGCCCCTTCCTGAGGCACTCCCGGGACACCCCCGGCGCATCTGGGAAGTGCCCCTCCCCCGGCTGTCGGCTGCTGTGCCTTCAGCTCAGCCAGTGCGATCTCCTCCCCTGCCCGGGGGAGTAGAGAGACTCGGACGGCAGCGCGGCATACCAGGAGCTTTCAGCAGGACTTACCAGCTTAAAGTGGGTGACCTGGACCCAGAAAATATCTTCCTGAAAGCAGAAGTGTCCTGTCCCATGATTAGTGTGAACCTGCCCTGGAACATCAAAGGTGGGCACTGCCTGTCTGCCCCCAGGAAGGGCCCCTGTGGTTTTGTTCCCTACCATATACCCACAGGGCAGCTCATGCTCACCTCCACCAAGTCTGGAGGGTTGCAGGACTCCCAGACCAACTGAAGCCCCCTGGTTGCTTCATGAGTCTTGAACAGAGGATCCCATGTGGGCTGTGTCCCAGGAACCATCCTGCAGAGCTTGCCAGCACATCTGGCAGAGTCCTGAAGGTTGATGGCTAGACTGAAAGGCTTGGGAAGGCTGTAAGAGGCTGGCAGGGTTGGATTTGTGTGACATTGCAGGGGATGAGATGCTCCTCTGTGAGGAGGGAGATGGGTGGGAGCGAACATGAGGATTCAGAGAGGAGCATCAGCATCCACTTTCCATAGATGGCTTGAGGGATTTCTTTCCGGAAGAAACCAACATTGGGAGGTGAGGACTTCCCAGCTTAAATGGGACTGGTGCTTTGCTCGCTCTTCTCTTTGTGGATGTTTTCTTCCTTCAGAAAATGAAAAATATGAGAAGCCACTGAAACAGCCCATGAAACACCTGCAACAATACAGTCAGAGGAATAAATCAAAAGTTGTTCAGAAGAAGACTCAGAGCCCGAAGACTGAGACCTTGAAGTCTCAGACCCTGAAAACTCAGACCCCAAAGACTCAGACTTTGGAGACTCGGAATCCGAAGACTCAGGACATGCAGTCCCACTTGCTTGGCTCTGGCATTGTAGTAAGAACAACTGCAGCCCCGTTTGGCACATGCCACCTTCTCCATGTCACTTGAGCCCCTTGCAGCCCACAGCAGCTTCCTAGTGCCCTGATAGCACCTGGGACCTCCCTGCCCACTTACAACCATGTATCACCTCAGTATTGCCCCTAGGGCTGCCACTCTGGTCATGATCTCTTCTGGGGCTGTATCAGCTTCCTGGCTACCCCAGGGAGAGATCCTGAAGGCCATGCTCAAGGGATGGAGTTGATGGTTTGAAGGAGATGTAGGTCATTGCTGGGGAGTTTGTTGGTCCCAACCCAAGCCCTGCCAGATTTACAGACCTTAACAGCAGCTGCCTGATTGTGCCCTGGGGCTGTGCTGGCGGTGCTCATCTCCAAGAGGCACCAGCTTGGTCCCAGTTCCCTTTCAAGACAGTTTTTGTCCAAGCTGCCTTGGTACTGGCTGGGGGCAGGCAAGTATCTGGAGCTCTGGAAGGTTCCTGGCTTGTCTGTCTGCCTGGCCAGATCAGCTTTACTAACAGTGTCTGGGCAGGCAAAGATGCTGGAGTTACTTCTCTGGAGATGAGGTCCTGTCTAAGAGAGCAGGAAGTGTCACAGACACTGAGCAGCCAGACAGGAGGACCCCACACCCCTTCTCAACAAGAGCAGGGTGGGATCCTTTCTCAGGTGCAAGCTGGGCCTTGGAAAGGACCTTTGCTAACCAGCCACTCTCTTCCCTTTCCTCAACCAAACACTCAGCTGCAGATAAACACAGTGAGGATGCTGATAGAGAAGGCTGCTCTGGAGCTGCAGAAAAAGCTCACATCCTGTGCCCCAAAGAGCAGGTTCCCTGACAGAAAGCTGTGCCAGAGTCTTGTCAAGTGAGTAGGGACTCCCATCCCCATCTCCAGGTGCCCTATAGGGAACACCCAGCAATGTCCCCTTCTCCTGAGAGCTCCTTGGGTCTGCAGAGCTGGGAATAGCCTGGACTTCAGAAAGGGCCTGGTCCCAGTGGCTGTGACACGCTACACGTGAGCAGCAGAGTGTCCTCCCTTCCCCAGCACCACACTGAGCTTTGGACTGCTCAGCTCCCCACAGGTGTGGGGTTCTGTCCCTAGAGCTGGGGGACCCAGTACAGACCTTCAAGCCCTTCCAGACAGCATAATTTCTGTTCCTGAAAGAGACAACTCCCAGCTGGTGTCTTGGTTCCAACTAACAGAGCACACTAAACAAAAGGAGAAGGGAACTGCACATGTCAGCAAACCCTTTAACACCCAAAATCAGATGGCTTGAATCCTGATGGGGTGACAGGGCTTATCTAGGTGACTTGGTGGGTCCCTTTGCACCATCATGATGCAGCACAAGCACCAGAGGCTTCAATTAAGGAAGATGCTCTGCAGAACAGATAATGTGATCTGTTTGCAGAAAAATTATGACTTCCTGTGCAGGCAAACCTTATTCCTAGGCCCCAAAGCAATTTCAGGCTCAGGCTGTACACCAGGCTAGGCAGTTCCACTGAGACCAGTGGAGGCCCAGTGGACTCACCTATACTGGCTTTTCATGGCAGAGGAGCTGTGGCCAGTGTCCATTTTAAATAATTTTATTTTCAGATACCATTATTAGCTGATAAAACCTAGGACCTGTACTCCTCCTGACTTCCCAAACTTTTTGCCAGGTGGTCAGGCCATGGGTTTCATGGGCTAGAGCTGAGTTTTTACAGCAGTGAATAAAGAAATAGTCACTTTATTTGTATCCTCTGTCCACTTGGACATGTAGCCAGGCTGTAGTTTAAGGACTGTCCTTACTCCTCCTTGCAGAGTTGAGCTGCCCAAGTATGTCCTGGACATGGGCACTGTCCTTAAGGGTTTCACTGAGAGAAGCACTCTGGAGATCACCAACCCTGGGCAGATCCCAGTGTTCTTCCAGGTCAATGTATCTGCCCTGCAGGACACAGGTAAGCAGTGCTGGAGACGCTTCCTGTGGGCTTGAAGGTGTCTCAGACAGATTAGCTGAAGCCACTGAACTTGGGGAGGTTTTTGAGCTTTTTCTTCTCAGTGCCCCTGCTGGGAGCTTTAGAGGCAGAACTCTCCTGGCCAGCCACACCCAGGGACCTGGCCTGCCTGTGACTGCCCTAATGCTTCAGTGCAGGGGCCAGATGGGCTCATCACCCTGGTCACCTCTCAGCATCTTCTGGCCATGGCTCCCACGAGCATCAAGTTTCTTTGGGCACTCTGTGGGCTTGTTTTGCCAATCAGTGGGGTCTGATGTGTTTTGGAAGTGCTTTGTTTGGAGTTCACACTGTCACAGTGTTTGTATTCAGCCTTTATTGAGGAAAAACCCTGTGAGATCCTCCGGTGGATCAAAAGAGGCTTCCAAAAGAGGCCTTGAGGCAGGGCTGCCCTTCCATCATACAGTGGCTCACTGTGTCTGAGGGGTGTTCAGGTGTACTCTAAGTTTTTGTCCAGGTCACAGCACGGGCTTTTCCCAGACCTCTCAGCCAGGACACCTGTAAGGCCTTAACATGCTTATGACACATTTCATGTTTCCTGTGTATCTCAGCTGCTTTGTTTTCATCTGTTCAAGGTTTCAGCATGGACCTGGGCCTGATGAAGAGCCTGCCCCCCAGCCACAGCATGGCGTTTGAGGTGCACTTTGAAAGTGCCCACTGGCCACAGGGTGATGTGGATGTGCTGCTGCCCATAGAGGTACCACAGCTCTTGGGGCAGGCAGCAGACTGGGCACAGCAGCAGATGTCACCTGCACCCTCTGCTGAATTCTCTGTCCTTCTCCAGGTGACAAAAGGCCCCACGTCTCACATCTGCCTCCATGCCACTGTGTTGGAAGTGTCGCTTGACCTCTCCAAGAACAGACTGCAGTTCTCTGACATCCTCGTTGGGCAGTGCCAGGTTGAGACAATCTGGCTCTACAACTGGTTCCAAGTACCCTGCAAATGGTCCATCAAGCCTGTTCTGAAGGTAAAGCACAGGTAACATTGAACACTTCTTGGTTGGGTTTTCTTTGTGACTCTTGCCCTTTCTGCTCCTGTGGCTGCCTGAGCACTTGGGTCTACAGCATGTTTTAGGAAGCTTCTGAGGGTCTAGATCTAGGCTGGTTTGCCTGGACCTGTTCCATTAGAGGTTGCTTGCTTTTCTGCCATCTTCACCCATTCCTTCTCCTCTGAGGACAGTAGTTCCCTATCTGCCTGCCCTGTCTACAGGTTTTCCCTCCAGCTCTAGGCTATGGGGGCCACGCTTGGTTTGGCTGTGGGTGCTCTCAGCACCGTGTCAATGTCTCAGAGCAGTACAGGAACTGAGGCTCTGTCCTCGCAGACCGAGGAGACCTCACACAATTGGTTTCTGTGCCCAGAACAATCAGCGCAAATACATGACACCAGCCGTACGTCAAAAGCGGCAGGCACTGGAGGATGAGCCCTGTCCCTTTGAAGTGACGCCCTCCAAAGGAACCCTTGATGCATGAAGGTGGCAGAACTTGCAAATCCAGTTTACACCCAAGGAGGAGGTGAGATTGGCAGGTGTCAGCCCAAGAGGCCTGTCAGGGCTATCTGGAAATGAGGGCCTGGTGCAGAGAGTGTGGTAGGAACTCTGCCTTCACAGGGAGCTTTCTGCAAGCCCCGTACTCAGCGTGGCTCAGTTCACCCCACAGAGCACTCCTGTGAGATGTGCTTTGAAATGCCCACAGGGAGCTTGCACAGAGAGCATCAGGGCTCTGAGGCTGCCTCTTGGCACATGGAGGGGATGTGCCCAACTCCCCTCAGCCTCCCCCTTGCCTGGCTCTATTTACAGCTGCAACACTTGGTGCAGAGCAGCTGCACACTTGCAGAGGATAATCCTGGAATGGCCAGTCTAGGCCCATCCTGCTGCAGAACTGACAGACCAAACAGCCACCAGACACTTTCCTTGGCATGGCAGGACAGTCACCTGTAGTAGTGTGCTGCCAGCAGTCCCTGGGGCTCTGGCCTGCTTGCACATTCCCATGCAGCTGGGAATTCAACTTAAAGGATGGAGCATTCTCAAAAGTAGTTTGCCTGTGGCCGCTGGGTCTTGGAAACTGACAGTGTGTACCAGCATGGACACAAGTGCTTCTGTGCCCGCAAACAGTCCCAGGGATCTTTTCATTGCTTGAGAGATATAACCATCATGTGTCTGGCTTTGACCAGAGCCAAACACTAAGCAGAGATGACCCTTATTTCTAGCCAGTGAGAGCTCATTTGCCTCTCTCCTGGAGCTGGTGTTTGCCAGCAGTGCCAGAACTGTGTCTGGACACTGTAACCCCGAGGGCCCTTCCCATGAGCACTGCACTCCTGCATGACTAGGTGAAAACACTGACAGTCCATTGTACATCCATCTGATACCAAACACCCAGTTACAGTGAACACCAGGATTCATCCCACTTACTCAGACCCAGGACACAGATGCTGTAGTCCCTAGCATAAGTAAATATCTGGTTTCCGTTCACCTTGGAGGGACTGATAACACCCTGACCGTAGAGCAAGCGTTGTATTTGGGGTCCCATCACCTGGGACTTCATAGACGAGTTTTCTGCACTTTTCTCTTTTCAGAGGTCTTACAAGAATGAGGTGGATCTTAACATTTGTGGGAGCAGCAATCACTTAAAGCTGCACCTCTCAGGACAAGGTCTGGAGCCACGGTTGGAGTTCAGCTCCCCAGCACTAAAGATGGGATGGGTGCTGGTGGACAGCAATGGGGTGGAGGCCACAGTGGTGGTGAAGAACCCATGCAACTTCCCCATTGAGTTTTACTCCCTGGATTTTGATGAGCAGTGCCTTGAGGAGGAGAAGGTGAGAAGGCAGGTCTGGTCCACATGTACATGCTGCCCAAGCTTCACAGCACTCCAGCATTCCCAGGCTTGTGCCAGGAGATGGAGGTAATCCCCAGGGCAAAGCCAACTCTGCTGACATGCTGTGGGAGGACCTAAATAGTTTGTGTTGTTGGGAGGAAGGGAGAGCATGTCAGGGTGCCGTGCCTGGACATGCAGGTCACAGATCCGAAGGCCGTGATTAGGGAGATCCTGAGGGATGGGAAGCTGCCAATGGAAGACCAGGTAAAACCCTGCAAAGCTCAGATTCTGAGCTTGCCGTGGCCCTGGAGCATTGTGTCCCCTAGATGATAATGGCACAGAGCCTTCTCCAGGCCCCTGATGATGTCCCACAATGACTCTGTATCATCTGTGTGGATGGGGAGGTTATCACCATCCCTCAGATGGGCAGGAAGTGGGAGTGCTCTGTGCACAAGTATCCCATCTGTTCAGAGTTTCTCAGCCTGGAAATCATTATAAACAGTCCCAGGACAGGGCAGCTCATGGTCGTTGTTTTCTTCAGCTGGGTCACTCGGGAGAGGTTTCTCTCCCGGTCCCGCTTGTAGCTCTTGCCTCTGCTCTGGAGCCCTCTCACCCCACTGGGCATAACAAAGCACTTGTACTTCATATAAGTCAAAAACCCCATTGACAAAAGCTCAGTGCCTTTAAAGAAGAAGTTGTGAGGATGAAGGTGACAGAAGTATAAGCAGGATTTTCTCTTCTGTTTTAGATGCTGGAACATCTGGGACTGCATCCTGAAGGGCCTCCCCTTCCCCCGGCTGCTGTGCTCTCCATAGTTGAGTACCCAGAGGAGTGGCTGGGCCCTGCAGAGTGTGTGGAGCCCTTCACCATTGTGGCACCTGAAGGTGCTGCTGTGGAAGACAATCTGGTGGGTGCTCCAGTGGTGCCAGCACTGAAGGTGCAAGGGCAGGGAGCAGGCTGGATGGGGGCATGGGGGACAGGTTGGATGGAAAAGGATCATTGTAGAGAGGTTGTGAAGATGTGATGGGGCCCCATGTCTGCAGGTCTCCTTTCTGTCAGGGATGGGACAAAAGAGACAGCTCTGCTGGAGACAGAGCAGTTCTGTAAAACAAGAGGTAAAAAATTACTTAAACAATCAATGTTCTTTGAGGAGAGGGTCCTGAGTGAGAATGAGTGTCCTAGGCAAAACAAACACCAATAAGGAAGACCAAGTCCATTGGCAGGTGGACTTACTTTTTTATTCTCTCTTCCGTTGGTGAACAAAACCCCATTTTGCTTTCCAGGATGGGGATGTCTGAGGGCTCACCTCTCCCTCCCTTTTCTCTCTCCCCTTAGGCCAAGGCCCCAGATGTGAAGGGCAGTTCTGCTGAGGGGCAGCCAAAGACGGGTAAAGCGACCAGCAGAGACAGCTCTCCAAAGAAGAACCAGATCTCCACACAGAGAACAGAAAGTCCCCAGGATTCCTCTGCAACAAGATCCAAAAGTATGCTGAAAAGTGCCTCAACTCCCACAGAATTCCTCAGGTGAGCTGCATGGGAGGAGGTGATGCCTCTGCTTCTTGGTTCTCTTGCCAAACAAGGTCCATTGTCCCCAGCTCCACAGCTGTAGCCATGATATTATGAAAAATCCTCTGCTGGGATTTTTCCTCTCCTGAGAAGCTGAGGAGCCTCAGGAGAGAAAGGTAAACAATTACTATCTGCTGCTGTGGAATGCAACAGGTGCATCTGTGATTGGTCCATGTGGATTGTTTTCCATTGATGACCAATCACAGCCACCTGTGCCAAGGCTGTGAGCAGTCACAGGATTTTGTTATTCTGTTCTCTTCTTGTTGTAGCCTTCTGATCTCTCTGTTCTTTAGTAGTTTTAATGTAGTATTTTAATATAATATTTAACATAATAAATCAGCCTTCTGAAATGGAGTCAAGCCTCGTGTCTCCACTACACGCAGAGAGTCAGCAACACACAGCGACCCCGTGCCAGTGCCTCCATGGGATGGCGAGTGCACCCTCCTTGTTTCATTTCACCTTAGCAATGTCTGAAACCTCCTCTTTAATTGCCAGGCTGAAATGGTACCGGTGGCTAGTGCTTGCCCATGGTGAGGTGGAACTGAAGGTCCACTTCTCCACCAAAAAGCCAGGGAAGTTTGAGCAGACACTGAGGTTTGAGCTCGTGCAGACAAAGCACCAGTACGAGCTGCCCTTCAGTGGCACTGGCCTGTACCCCAGCATCATCCAGAACCCACGGTAAGGCTGGCCCCTGGCAGCCTCCCACACCACAGCTGCCCCTGAACTCACAGCCAGGGCTGCCCCTTGGGGCTTCTGGCCTGGGCAGATAGTGCTGCCTGAGGTTGCCCAGCATCTCTTCCTGTGCTGGGAGCTGGGAAGGCAGATGGTACCTCAGCCACCAGGAAGGATTATGGCTTTCTGACTACATTTCCTACTTCTAGCATCTCATAGCTCCTCTTTCCCCACTTTCTCTGCCCAGGGTGGTGTTTCCACAGTGGAGGAAAACCATGAAGGAAGATGAAATCATCTTCAAGGAATGTGTTGAGAGCACAAAGCAATTCCACTTTGGACCTCTGCCGTGTGGGAAATCAAGAGAGTGGTATGTGCTCCCTGCTGGGCCTTGTACTTTTCTGGACACGCCTGGAGAGACATGCTGTCCTGGTGGCACAATTCAGGGCAGTCTCCGGCAGAGTCCTGGGAGACACACGGGTTTGAAGGACCACAGATGTGTGAACCTGAGTAGATAAGAGGCAAATGAGCCTTGGAGGAGCTGCTCTGCCTACCCAGTGGGCTCCTTGGTGGCTGCCTTGGTGGCCAGAGCCACATGCTGCTGCCAGTCCAAAGGTGACTTGGGGGGCAACTTTTGTGCCCCCCCACATGTCAGCTTCACCCCTTAGGAGATTAACTTTATGGTGGTTTTTGAAGTGCTTTGAGCTCTGCAGGTAGCCTGATCAAGCAATTATTCTGTAGATGGTTTTGTAAACTTTTCATTAATCTGTAATTATTAATAAGATTTTATTATTGACCTGCCAATAGGTGTTGGGGGCAACGTACAGTGGGAATTACATTTTCCTGTAATGATATTGCATCCTCACTGCTGGATAAAGTCTGCCTAAACACTTTGTCATTGAAGCTATTGTGTATTTCTACTTTTACTGTCACTTTTTTAAAATGACATTTAACATTAAGTTCTTGTCTCCGTGAGAGCTGTGGAGGGCTAGTGCTATTTTGACAACCCAAGTAAATGAAATCAAAATAGTTTAAAAAACAAACAATCATTAGCCAGGTTGATGGATGGTCTGAGATTTCTGTTTGCCTCTTTAACCCTTTCACTCCAAAGTAATTTCCACGCCTGAGAGAAGGGTCAGTTGTTATCTTTTTGCATTCCTCTTGGGAATTGATGTTTTATATTTCTTTCTCAGACTTTTAGCTAACCCATGAAATCCAAAGCAGTTTCATGACTTTTACGAAAGAAATTAGCTAAACTTTTTTTTCAAAAGCCTTTCTTTATACCCTGCAGGGAAGGCACCCCAAGAAGGAAGGGGAAAGAACCCATGTGCCTGGTGTACTGTTATTTTCTAGGCACCTTTGAATTTGCATTGTATTAAAAACTATTGAATTGGCCTGAGCATCATCAGGCTTCTGGGCTGGAGGCACCAGGTCTGGCAAAAGGCATCAAAGTAAGACAAGGATGAGCACATGCCCATGCCCCTGACTGGGATCCATTTCCCTCACTTGTTTGTTAGAGCAGGGTCTTCCGGCATCACTTCCTCGGGTGCACACAGTGCTCTCCTCGATGTGTGGCAAAGGCAACAGTCTGCTCTGCAGCCTTTTCCCCTTTTGTGACAGGTACAAGGCCCAGAACTGTCCCAGCAACTCGGAGAATATAACCATCCTCAACAACTCCCCCAGGGACATAGAGGTCCAGTTCTCCTTTGAGAATGCTGGGGAAGCAGAGACGTTCCTTTTGGACCCTCCCAGCATGACACTGAAACCAAAGGAGAAGCAGGTAGGAGAAGGGCAGGTAGAGCAGGCGCTGTAGAAGTGCCCAGGGGCTGCTCCTCCTGCTCACACACAGAACTCTTTCTATTTCTTCCTGTGGGGCCGTGTCCAGGAGCTGACCATTTGGGCATGCCCCACTTCCCCTGGCTTCCTGGAAGACAAACTCATCTGCTGCATTGGGAAGAACCCAGAGCCAGTGGTCTTCAGCCTGTGCTGCCATGGGGTGCATGTGAAGCTGGAGGTCAGCCCCCTGGAGCTGTCTTTTGACAGACTGCTTCTGCACAGGTCAGTCATCCCACAAGCACTCCAAGACTGGTGACAAAGAGAAAATGTTTGACTCTGGTTTCCGGGACATGGATGGAGCTGCTCCAAGTTGCATTCAGTGACGAGGCTGGTGTGACCATCCAGCAGCTGATGCCAAGTGCCTTCCTGTCTCTGCAGGACTGACAGCAGGACCTTGGTCCTGAAAAACAACACCCTGCTGCCCATGGCCTGGCATCTCAGTGGGCTGGATGACCTTGTTGAGGCCTTCTCCTTGTCACAAGATAATGGCACCATTGATCCCCACACAGAGTTTGAAGTGACAGTGTATTTCAAGGCTGGGCAGATTGGCAACATTGAGAAGATCCTCCGACTAGAGGTGAGAGGGCCTGTGTCCTGCCTGTCAGAGCAGGGCACAGTGAGCAGCCGTGTGCTCCTAGGGACAGAGTCAGGAAGAGCTGCACCTGACAGACACAAGGGTGCTGTCACCCCAACTTCTGCCTCTACACAGCGTTTGCCAGAATGTGCAGTGCATCCACATCCCCTCAGATAACCAGACACTGCATCCTGAGCCTGTACCACAACCACCTTGTCCCTGTGAATGATTGAAGGTTGTTGTTTGGTTGTACAGACTGCAGTGTGATCTCTACATTCTTCCTGGACTTCGTCTGAAGCTCTTGCATAGTGCAACAAACTCTCCCCTGGGACTTTGTTCCCCATGGTTTAGGGGGTGCATTTCAGAGAGGGTGCTGGGTGATTGGAGGCAGTTGTCAATGCCACCTGCTCTGAGACACCTCACACTTCTTGTGGTTGTTCTTACATCTCTGTGCCTCTCCAAGACAGCATTCCCTGCTCTAGGAGTGCAGAGATGGGCTGATAGGGTTTTTTACTGAGGCAGAATCACACTGGGGCCGCCCATGAGAGGAACAGGTTAGCAAAGCTTGGGAGTCCACCACGCTTGTGAAGCCAGGGAGGCCATAGGGGAAGCAGCCAGCAGAGACAAGGACTTTCAGGCTGTCTACCAAAAGAATAATCTGAACAGTGTTTGTTTCTTGCTGACTCAGGTTTCAGATACAGAAAACATCCTGGGGATTGCTCAGACTGAAAACATCAAAGTCTCTGCAGAGGTCTATGATGTTTCTCTGAGCATCGACATGCCTGAAGGTCAGTGGATGCCTCCCAAACAAAACAGTCCAGGTGCACTGCATTACCTTGGGAGTTGGGCAACCAAAGTGATGGGATGGGATGGGATGGGATGGGATGGGATGGGATGGGATGGGATGGGACGGGACGGGATTGGACAGCATGCAAGGATGGCATGGATACATAAAGCACATACCCTGCAAGCTGTGTGGAATAAAGCATTGTCAGGGCTCTGACAGCCTTAAGTCTCTCCTCTCTGACCTTTGAAGTGTGCAGCTTCATGTGCAGATTGGATTTGGGGGCTTTGAAACAACAGTGACATGAACAGGCAGTTGGCAACCCCCACAGGCTCAGCACAGCATATAAAGTAATTGGATTTGTGCTTTGAAGCGAGGAAATGGAAGGCGAGCTCTTTAGCTACTAAGCCTGCAGATATTTTGAGTAAGAAGAGAAAGGGCAGACAAGTAGCTGGAAAACACTTTCAAGAACAGAAACTTGCTGAAAAGGGTCTTGTGCTGAGACTTCCATGTAGCTTGTGACCTGGTGTATTCTGCAGCAGCTCACAAATACCATGTTTGACCTTGCTCTGTGGGTTTTCTGCAGGTCCAGATGGAAGCTTGGAATTTGGAACCATTAATGTCCTGGATAATGTGAAGAAAGTCCTGAGTCTCAAGAACAAAGGGGTATACAACACTGAGTACAGGTGAGTCCAGCTGCCTGGTAGTGAGCATTTCCTCAGGTTCCCAGGCCTGCATTCGCCCTCTGTCAATGGCTAGAACCTGTTTCCATGCTGGCTACCTCGTGGTAAATACAAAACCTGGGCTCTCTAATCTCAATTATTTTACCAGAGAATCCATCCATAAACCAGCAGTTCTTCACAGCTCAGCTGGAGCCCAAAGGAGAAAATTCAGAAATTTCAGCCACTGAAATGCTGAGATTCATTGCCTTTCTTTGATGGTCACCTCCTTTCTCTTTCTGAGACTCTGTAAAGGAGTGAATTAAAACTTTTGATGTCAAGGTTTCTTGCAGTAACCTCGTGATTGTCTGCACTGTCTGTCAAGATCCAGGACTCCCTGAGCAGAGTTGGACTCTCCCTTTTCTGTTTTTTCTGGTCCTATGCAAAGTCCTGGCTGTGCTGGTGGCACCTATACATTTAACTGTAGAGATCTCCATTTCTTCCCTTTCTCTCCAGGCTCATGCTGAAGGGTGCAGGTCCCAGGATGCGAGACTTGGCATCCCACTTCACTGTTGAGCCTCAGTCGGGCATGCTAATTGCCTCCCAGCCTGTTGTGAATATTGAGATACTCTTCCACCCCACAAGTGAAATGCTCCTCAAGAACAAACCCATCCTGTACTGCCAGGTGAGCTGCCTGGGCCAGGCTATGTTATCCCACGATGTTTTGGGAGCGTAAACAGGATAGGTGTCTAATGGAACAAGGGCTTTAACTGGAGAATCCTCTCTCCAATATACACAAACAAAGTCTTTCAACACCATTTGGGAGGCTTCCTAAGTGGAGCTGAGAATCTGACTCTGGAGGAGATGTTTAAACAGGGAGGGATAAACTGATGAAGGCCTGGGATGGAGGCTGGCCTCTTTATTGTTTACCACCCTTTCTGTGGACACAGGTGATAGATGCCAGCTCAGGTGAAGGAAGCCAGGCTGTCACCTGAGAAGCCCTGCACCACCCTTCCCGTCTGAGGAGGCACCACCCCACGGCTGGTATGTGGCAGGCAGCCAGGAGACCTGGGCTATCTGCGTTTGCATCCCTAGCTTGGGGAGACAGAGCAAAAAAAGGCCTCGGTATCCTTGTGTGTAGTATGAAGCTGGTGATAGAGCTGCTCTGTCCAGCAGTGGGTGCTGCAGGCTGCTCTCTGGGATCCATCAGGAGCAGGAAAGCTTTCTTCTCTGAGGAGGAAGGCCAGCTTTGGCCTCAGAGGAAGGCAGGGGAGCTCAGCATGACAGATACCTCTGCTTTCTCTTCTCAGTTCAAAGCAAGGGGAATCTGCTCCATCGGCTACAAAGCGCTCAGTGAGAAGGAAATTGAGCTCCTCAACACAGGTGGGTGACTCCTGCTCCCCAGCAATGCCGCTGCAGGGGATGTGAGAAGATGCTGCTGTGTCCAGGCTGGGGGCTCACAACCATAGGGTGGGACATTGTCTGCAGGATGGAGTCCAGTATCTGCTCAGTCCCTCTGAGAGTCCTATACTCTGGCTCTGACCTGGAGTTGTGGGGTCAACAGAGGGGAGCAGGTCCTGTGTTTGGTGGCTGCTAGCCAGCATAGGTCTGTGAACACCACAGAAGAAAAACAATCTCCCACTGAACTCCCAGTCCACAGAGCTCAGACAACATTGCTTTTTTTTTCTTCCCAGTCCCCTACCTCTCTCCCATCATTTCTCACAGCTATTTCTGCTCTCCTGTGTTACCTCTGGAGGTTGAAGGATCACCACTACCACCCTCATTCTTTACACTCAAACTCCTTTCTCTCTGCCACTTGGGACAGGCTTGCAGCTCCTCTTAGCTTGTTGCTCTCAGCCTGTGGCTGCCTTTGGGCCATGGAGTCATCCTTCTCTGCCCTGGGACTGGGTGCTTGGGCTCAGCTGGAGGCCAAGACAAGACATACTCTTAGCTGGGGTGCTCAAGGCACAGCTATTAGCCATCAGCCTCTCCTGGAACTTTTTCTGCAGGGTCACCTCAATCTTGGCATGTTCACAGTGTCCCCCTGCTCCGGCTCCATCGGTCCGTGGGGCCAGCAGATGATCACAGTGGAATGCCTTGCCGGGCAGGAGGGGACATGTGAGGAGCAGCTCTACATTTGCATCATGGGCAGAGACCCCAGGGACAATCCCCTCGGCATTCCCTTCACCCTGATTGCCCAGTCCTGCCTCCCAGGTACATACTGCCCACAGTGCCCTTGGTCACACCTGCTGCTGCTCAGCACCTCAACTTGCTGCTTGAATAGAGGCACGCTAGCCCTGGTGTCCCACCTTAAAATCCTCAGAGGTTCCAGCCCTCTTTGAGTCCACCAGGGGACTCATCCCTCCCAGACTGAGAGGGATGTATGGAAGGATAAAAGGAAAGCAATGCTCTCTAAGACTGAGGTTGACTGAGCTCCATCCTCACAGCCAGCTCCCCCACCCAAGTCTGGGTTTAGCAGTCACCCAGGCAGAAAGGGCTTATCAAGCCTTCTGAGACACCAGCAGGGTCCAGATAAATTCATCAGGGAGGCTTCTCCATGCTCATCCCTCTGGTGTGTCCACAGCACTTGTTGAGGATGTCACGTTAATCTTCAAGGAGTACCTGATCTGCAGCAGCACCAACCTCAGCCACAAGCTGTGGTCAGTGAAAGGCATGGGCCTGTTCATCAGAGAAGAGAAGAAATTCATCTTGAGCAAGGTTCAGGTTGGGCAAGAGGCTGAAGCTCATTTCAGGATCTACAACGCAATCTGTCTGCCATGTGACGTGGTCCTCTCCATCAAACCCCTGCCTGGAAAGGTAAGAACAGGAGGCCAAGGTGGTGGTTGCCCTCTAAGGGCCGTGTGAGAGCCTGTTTTGTTCTCCTGATGCATTGCTGCCTGTGGCCCGAACTAGGCTACTCAATGCAGGTCAAACTGCAGGAGAAAACAGCAGAGCCAGGGAACAGTTGTGTTAAATTCTGCATGTCTTGGGCAAGGTTTTGGCTCACACCTCTGGGTCTTTTGTGGGAGAAGTGAATCCTTCTGAAGCTCTCTTGGAAGCACACGCAGAGAGGGGCTGTTGTGAACTGACATGCCAGGGCTCAAAGCAGAGCATTTCCTCAGGCTCCCTGGTTTTTCCTTCTCTTTGAAGGCCAGTTCTAGGTTATTTTCAGAGTTTTCCATGCAGTGGCCACTTCCCATATATGCTGGGGCAGCTGCCAGCACTCAAACACCCAATGCTTTAGCACAAGGTCAGCATTCCCTACAAGGGAGGGAGCCTGCCCAGGGAAGCAGGAAGGAAGACACAGTGTCTGGGGCTGTTCTCAGTAATGCATTTATGAATAAAATTGTGTCATGTTGAAAGGTGTTTTCTCCTAACACTGCTCTCTGGGTTCCCCCAAGGAAAAAAGCTCTATCGACAACATTTTCAAGTTGGATCCAGTCAAGATGTCCATTCCTGGCTCATCCTATGCCGTTGCTACAGTGACCTTCACCCCACCAGACGAGCAGAACTACAACTGCACTTTCAAGGCTTCCCTTGTCATCCCAAAAGGGTAATTGCCCCTGTGAAATACTGGGGGAGGCCTCACTGATAGCTGCCTCTCCCCTGGGAAGGCACAGACCTCTTGTTAGCTCTAATGCTTTCAGTAGCCTTAGGCAGAGTACTTGGCATGAGATGATCTGGGAGGCAGTAACTCTTAGAGCAGAAAAATGAGGCTGATGGTTTAGCCTGTATGAGGAACTACGAAGACAGGCAAATATTAGGTAGCCAACTGGAAGTTACTGAGATGTGCTGCAGCTGAGCTGGGGGTTTCCAACAACAAAGGCTTAGATGAAGCAGTTCCTGTGCCAGCAAGTCAGCAGTCACATTTTCATCTTTGTAAAATTAAGTGATGCTCTGTGACTCCTTGGCATTCATTAAGCTATTTTATGTGAGTGATTGGAGCTGGTATGAAAGAGGAGCCCAGTTTCTCTGCCCTGGGACCTGTGGAGTGGGGCTTTGACCTGTCCTTCCTCAAACCTTTAGTGGCTGTATTGGAACAAGTCTAATTGCTAATAAGCAATTGCTTTTTTTACTGTTCTTGGAAAGATCTTTACTGATAGTGACAATGATTTATTTTTGCCTTCTTGCTTTTGTACTACTTTCATGCTGTGCTTTTGCTTGTTGCATAAGTCTCATCTCACTGCAGCCAGGGGATTTGCCATATCTCATCTGGTGCCTCATTATTTACCTGCTTTACTGCATGATTCAATTAAGTGAAATTATTTTTAACTGTTGTTGTGGAAGGCTCAGGCTCTTTGGAGCATGTTCCTCTTGTGAATGGCCCTGAGTGGATTGGGAAGAGGCTGGTGGGGGGCTGTGTTGTGGGGTACAGGAGCACCAGGCAAGGAAAACACTGTGGGTGGCCCTTGCTGCTTTGCTTGCCCACTGAGAAATGGGTTAGTGCCAGCTGAAATTGTTTCTATGCCTCTCTTGCAGCTCTGTGGAAATTAAACTCCAAATCTTGACCTTCATCATCAGTGGGAAGGGGCATGAGCCGCAGGTGACAGTCGTGTGCCCAAGCGCTCGCAGCAAGAGGGGAAATGCCATGCTGTGCTTCAAGAGGTTCCGGCTGGGGGATTCAGAGATGCTCCCACTGGTCATCTATAATGATGGCATCATACCTGTCAAGGTGAGGAGGACCTGCTCAAGCAATGGTCTGGTTTGGGAACAAGTGCTTGTGGCACAGGGGAAGGATCCCAAAAAACATGGCAGACCTGGGAAGAGGTGTCAGAAATTCTTTTTAAACAAGTGCCTGACGTCTGTTCTCCAAGAAGGGAGTTGTTGGAAATTTTCTGTCCCGTCTGTCTTCTTTAAGTTGAACACAAGAAAGGTGGTGGAGTATTTTCCCCCTGTCTCTCAGGCCACCTTTTGTTCTCATGGACGTGTGCAATTTCCCAGTTCCATTAGATTGTATTTGATCCCAGTTTACTACATTTTAAGTAAATTTAGTTGTGGTTTAATTACATTCTGCTTATTACATTCTGTCCTGTTTGGCTCTGTGTCAGTTCTATCCAGATGCCTCTGAATGCCCTTTTTTCCTGGCTGGTTTGACTTAACTTTTGTGCTAAGTGCTGTTTGTAGTGGGAGAGGTGCTGAGCTCCCATGCAGGACCAGCAGCACTGCGGTGTCAGTCCTTGTGCCATCCTGTACTCACACCAGTATCATTGTGCTCTGGGTTCCCTTTTCTCAGTTTATGTTACGCCTGGAGCGTGAGCTTGGAGCGTTCTTCTTGAAAGGCATGGCCTCCGCACTCGAGGTATTCCACACTGGAGATGTGGGAGAGGACTCCATCAGAAATGGTAAATTCATTAACCATGAAGTGAGATCATGCGCAGAGGGAAAACGTGTGCCCTGCTCTTGGCTTCTCTGAGCAGCAGCCAGATGTTAGGCACAGTTTCTTTCCTTGGGCTCTCTGTCCCCCAGTCTTTTCTTGGAGACTTTTTGCAGGGTCTCCTCCTAGCAAGTTGTAGGAAGTTCTTCTGTTCTTCTAGACATGGTGGGTTGAGTTGTGGGGGACTGTCACTACCTCAGTGGACCCTCTGAGGTATTTGCTGCATGTGGGATGGTACCAGCCTGAACAGACACAGCCCTTGAGCACACAGACAGACAGCAGAAGCCAAAAGCACTCTTTGGCTCAGCTTTCCATATGGCTGGAGCTGGCTGGAAGCAGATGACATGGTGGCTGGGCATCAGCCTGAGGCTAAGCTGCTTAAGTGGTGATGTGTCTGGAGGTGGCAGGCTTGTGAACATAGCAAGAGGGTCTGGAACCACTGGAGGTAGAACCTGTGCTTAGAAGGCAGCTGGTTTCAACCTCTTATTCCTCATATATCCTATGGAAATATTTCCTCTGTACAGCTGTACCACTTAACTCTGATTTCCATTGCTGTGCAGAGAGCAAGCCCACAAAGCCTTTCTTCCTTCTGCATCACAGGCAATCAGCAGTTTAATGTCATTTTCAAACCCACCCTGGCTCGATGTCTGGAAGGGAAGATTTGTCTGTTGGTGGGGGACGCCTACTCTGACAGGACCCTAATAGAGCTGATGGGTGAAGGCCACAATGATGAATTCACCCTCGATGGACTAGAGGAAAATACAGAGGAGAGGAATGCTGAGTGCAGTCTGAAGAAAAACATCACTGATGGTAAGAGAGGAGAGGCTGCCAAGGTGGAGCAAGGAAGAGGAAAATGTCTGATCACGTGTGTCCTCCCTCTAGCCAGGCCTGGGCTGTCACCCACAGGACTTGGTGGCCTGTGGGCATGGTAACCGTGCATGCAGAGCAATGTGTGCTGTGCTGCAGGTCACTGGCTTAGGGATGTGTCAGGGTGTTTCCCTGGAAGTGGTGGGATGGGGAACTGTCTGGGGAACTCCCTCTAAGAGGGAGGAAGGCTTGGAGCTAGGAAGCATTGAACATGCAGGTGTCTGCGCATGTGAGGGGAGCAGGTGACCTTCAAGCGTGTGGCATTGATTGTCACCCCAAGAGTGACCACAGAGTCCAGCCTAGAGCTGAAGAACCAGGACCCTGAAGATGGGCAGAGTTCACAGCCCAGATTGAAGACCGAAGAACCTTTTGAAGTTTCCCGGACATCGTGTCCAGAGACCGCAGAGCAGCAGAGCAGCGCAGCTGATGAACCCTCAAGGACACTGTCTCAAGGTACTGTTAACCCTTCCCTTCCTGAAAATACTGCCCTTCGCAGAATGGTGTTTGAAATCTGGAGAAAAATACCTGTGGAAACTCAGGTTCAATTTTCTGTGTCAGATGAGAAAGTTATTAACCTCTGGCGAAGGTGGGGGTGCGAGGACAGAATCAATATGTTGGAGAGACATTTTTATGAGTTTTTCAGATGGACAAAATTCCATGGATTTTTTTACAGATTTGATATACTCCCTTGATTTAGATATTTGGGATTTCATGGAGTGTGTTTTTGAGTGGGCATTTGGCCGGCGTCTTGGACTGCCGAAAATTTATCTGGCATTCTCAGCCCTCTTCCGTGTTTTGAAGCTAAGAGAGGCTGTGGTGGAGTTCGTGGCCGATTGTCGCGGCCATACGCCCTTCCCACCAGACACGGCAGGAGAGGAATCTGTCGAAGAAGACAACCTGCTGTTTCCCCCCCTGGCATCGCCCACGGCTGAGCAGAAGTTTTTCTCTGTGCCCTTGGAGCATGGCCAGACGGAGCCGTTTTTCCCCCCCCCCGTTCTTTATCTCCGGGGGTGGGGAGCCGGCCCCGCCGCCTCCTGGGGTGGCCCTGCCTGCTTCGCCATGGGATTCTCCGCTCCTCCCACTCCGGAAGGGCACGGACTCGCTCCCAGCCAACCCACTTGCAGTGCAAGAGCATGCCGAGAACGGCGCTGAACCCGCGGGACCGTCTTGAGAGCCGGTCCCAGCACCCACACCGCTCCCGTTGGCTCCCCCAGTGGTTCTGCCCCCTTCGGGGACCCCGTCCTCCGTGTCTGTGTCTGCATCAGACCCTGCGGACAGCCTGTCCCTCCATGGAGGGGGCGTGGCTCGACAGCTGGCTGCAGGTGCAGCCCGGCAGGCTGCTTTCAAACTCAGCATCTTTCTCGGGTCATTTTGCGTGTGGTCAGGGGCTTCTCCCTGGGGGTTGGGGTGCCTGCCTTCCCCCGTGTGCCGCAGTGGCGTGGGGGAGTTGGCTCCTGGAAAATCTGCCTCTGGTCCCCAGCCCATGGGGGTGGGGGTGTTGCCGAGGGGCAGAAAGCAGGAGCAGTGGCGTTTGCCTTGCAGGGGTGAGAGAAACAGTGCAAAGCAAGCATTGCTTGCTTGCTCTGGGGACAAAGACCCCTCAGATCGGAGATGAAAATTCCTGAGAATGCTTCTCTTCCCAAGCTGCCGGTATGCACCGGTGCTTCTGGGGGGAGGAAGCGTTTGGTCACTTCTGCTCTCAAGACATTGGCAGCATGGTCCTGCCAGGTTGTGAGCACACAGAGCCCGCCTCACGGGCTGGTTCTGGGCCTTTTGGCTCATTTCCCTGGGCCGGGGCCACCGCCCCGTCCAGTGCTGGGTTTGGGAGCTTTCAGCTCCCTGCCCAGACCAGGGCCACCATTCTATGGGCCAGGTCTGGGTTCCCTAGTCCGCCCACCAGGACCAGGGCCACTGCAAGGCCCTCTGCTGCTGCTGCTCTTCTTTTGGAAAAAAAAAAAAAAAAAAAAAAAAAATTAAAAAAAAAAAAGGGAAAACGCTAACCGTTAAAACTAATATATATTCTAATTCTACAAACACATACATTATACATCCAATATACAGCTATATACAAACAATGGTAGTAACATTCAGCAAACAGTGATATTTATACATAGTTCTCACCCAACAATCAGATCTCCCTGAGGTACACATCGTGTTCTTCCATCTTTTTGCATTATCCACCATGTGCAACCTGGTCCCTGAGCAAAAACAACCCCACGAATGGGTTTGTTTGTACTCGAGGCAGGATTGATCCAAACTGTTTTCCCTAACAAACCCCTGACATGTACCACTGGGACTTTGTCTCCATCTGCTCTGTGCAAAGGCTCAGATTGGGCAGGGCCCACTCGGTTAGTAGAGCCTCGGGTATTAACTAACCAGGTGGCTTTTGCCAGATGCTGCTCCCAATTTCTGAAAGATCCCCCACCTAAGGCTTTTAAGGTGGTTTTTAGCAGTCCATTGTACCTTTCCACTTTGCCTGCAGCTGGTGCATGGTAGGGGATATGGTACACCCACTCAATGCCATGTTCCCTGGCCCAGGTGCTGATGAGGCTGTTTTTGAAATGAGTCCCATTGTCTGACTCAATCCTCTCAGGAGTACCATGTCTCCACAGGACCTGCTTTTCAAGGCCCAGGATGGTGTTACGGGCTGTAGCATGAGCCACAGGGTAGGTTTCCATCCATCCACTGGTGGCTTCTACCATTGTGAGCACATAGTGCTTCCCTTGGCATGTCTGGGGCAGTGTGATGTAGTCAATCTGCCAGGCTTCCTCATACTTGTATTTGGACCACCGCCCACCATACCATAGGGGCTTCACCCTCTTGGCCTGTAGCTCATACTGGAGCTCTAATATGTCTGGCACAGCAGCGCTCAGCGGTGGAGTCACTTCATTCAATGCACAGTACCTATGTGATGACCAGATTACTTGTTTCACTGTCAGCAGGGCCTGGAAGTGTTCAGGCCTGGCTCCCAGCACTTGATACGGCTGAAGGCGCTGTGAGTTCTAAGGACAGCCAGGCTCCTGGGGAGGCTTTTCTCTATGCGCCCATCACCAATCACACAGCGTTCACTCTCGGGAGCTGCAGCGGAGCCAACTCAGCGTAGCTCCTGAGGAAACTGCCGAGAAAAGGCATCCGGGTGACCCGCTGGGCCGAGGCGGCTCCCGGCTGGGGGGCCGGCGGCGGCGGCGGCACTGGGCGCGGCCTCCCGGCATCGGCCCGCGTCTCCATAAAAGCATTATATAGTTAACTTAGGACATTTTATTCTTTATTTTTATATTGTTAGCTTATTACTAAAACTAATATATATTTTAATTCTACAAATACATACATTATACATTTAATATACAGTTATATACAAATAATGGTAGTAACATTTAGCAAACAGTGATATTTATACATAGTTTTTATTCAATAATTAGATTTTTTTGAGGTACATATTGTGTTTTTTTATTTTTTTGCATTATTTATCATGTGTAATTTGGTTTTTGAGCAAAAATAACTTTACGAATGGGTTTGTTTGTACTTGAGGCAGGATTGATTTAAACTGTTTTTTTTAATAAATTTTTGACATGTATTACTGGGACTTTGTTTCTATTTGTTTTGTGTAAAGGCTTAGATTGGGCAGGGCTCACTCGGTTAGTAGAGCTTCGGGTATTAACTAACTAGGTGGCTTTTGCTAGATGTTGTTTTTAATTTTTTGAAAGATCTTCTACTTAAGGTTTTTAAGGTGGTTTTTAGCAGTTTATTGTACTTTTTTACTTTGCTTGCAGCTGGTGCATGGTAGGGGATATGGTACACTTATTCAATGTTATGTTTTTTGGTTTAGGTGCTGATGAGGCTGTTTTTGAAATGAGTCTTATTGTCTGACTTAATTTTCTTAGGGGTATTATGTTTCTATAGGACTTGTTTTTCAAGGCTTAGGATGGTGTTACGGGCCGTAGCATGAGGCACAGGGTAGGTTTTTAATTACTCTGTGGTGGCTTTTACTATTGTGAGCACGTAGCGCTTGTTTTGGCGTGTCTGGGGCAGCGTGATGTAGTTAATTTGCTAGGTTTTTTTATACTTGTACTTGGACTACTGCTTACTATACTATAAGGGCTTTACTTTTTTGGCTTGTTTGATGGCAGTACACGTTTTACAGTTATGGATAATTTGAGAAATACTGTTTATGGTTAAATTTACTTTTTGGTTTTGTGCTTACTTATATGTGGCATTTTTATTTTGATGACTTGAAGTATTATGGGCTCATTGAGCTAGGAATAACTTTTTTTTGTGCTTTTAATCTAGGTTTATCTTGGACACTTTTATTTTTGAAGCTTGGTTTACTTGTGCATTGTTTTTATGCTTTTTATTAGCTCTACTCTTGGGGACATGGGCATTTACATGGCGGACTTTTACAGGTAGTTTTTTTATTTTGGTAGCTATGTTTTTTTACTTTTTAGCAGCTTAAATTGGTTTTTTTTTACGCTGCTAATTAGCTTCTTTTTACTTCTTTAGCTATTTTTACAGAGCATTGGCTACTATTTATGAATTAGTGTAGAGGTAGAGCTTTGGTTACTTCTTTTTTTTAGCAATGTTTAAGGCCAGTTGAACAGCTTTGAGCTTAGCAAGTTGGTTTGATCTACTTTCTCTTTTAGTGGTTTCTGCGACTTGTCGTGTGGGGCTCTATACAGCTGCTTTCTACTTCTGATTCATTCTTACTATGCGACAGGAACTATCAGTAAAAAGAGCGTATTGTGTTTTTTCTGCTGGCAGTTGGTTATATGGAGGAGCTTTTTTAGCACGTGTTACTTTTTGTTTTTCTTCATTAGTGAGACTGAAGTTTTTACTTTTTGGCTAGTTTGTAATTATTTTTAGAATCTTAGGGCGATTTAGTTTTTTAATACGGGCGCGTTGTGTTATGAGAGCAATTTACTTACTCTATGTAGCACTGGTGGCATGATGGGTAGAGGGAACTTTTGCTTTGAACATCTACTTCAGTACTGGTAATTGGGGTGCTAGGAGGAGTTGTGTTTCAGTGCTTATTATTTCTGAAGCAGTTTGGACTTTTTTATAGGCTGTTAAAATTTTTTTTTTTGTTGGAGTATAGTTGGCTTTAGACTTTCTGTAGCTTCGATTCTAAAATTTTAGTGGTTGGCTTTGAGTTTTTTTAGGCACTTTTTGCTACAGGCTCTAGGACAAACTATGGTTCTCGGCTGCAGAGTAGAGCACATTCTTTACATTTGGTCTTGTCTTGATTGGGTTAAGGGCTACTGCATGAGCACTTATGGCGCTTAGGAAAGCTTGTGTTTTTTTTTTGTTGGATGGTGGAGATATTGCTGTGATTTTGTTGATGACATCAGTGGGAATTTGACGCCGTTTATTTTGCTACTTGACTCTCAGAAACTGGATTTCTTGAGCAGGTTTTTTGATTTTGCTCTTTTTGATGGCAAAGCTGGCTTTCAGGAGAATCTGGATGATTTTCTTTCTTTTTTCAAACACTTTTGCTGCTGTCTTTTTTCATACAATGATGTCATCAATATATTGCAGATGTTTTGGAGTTTTACTCTTTTCTAGTGTACTTTGGATCAGTTTATGGCAGATGGTAGGACTGTGCTTCTACTCTTGGGGCAGCTGGTTTTAAGTGTACTGCACGCTTTTCTAGGTGAAGGCAAACTGAGGCCTGCATTTTGCTGCTAGCGGGATGGAGAAAAATGCATTGGCAATGTTAATAGTGGCATACTACTTCGCTGCTTTGGACTCTAGCTCGTACTGGAGTTTTAGCATGTTTGGTACAGCAGCGCTCAGTGGTGGAGTTACTTTATTTAATGTACGGTAGTCTATAGTCAATTTTTATTTTCTTTCAGATTTACGCACAGGCCAGATGGGGCTGTTGAAAGGTGAGTGGGTTTTGTTGACTACTCTCTGTCTCTACAGCAGCTATTTTGAATGCTCATTTGAGTCTTTTTGGGTTTTTGAAATACTTACTTCGGAGATAATCTATGCTTAAAATACATGGGGCTTTTGGGCCAGTTACAATAGGGTGTTTCTTCTACTCATTTTTAGTCAGGCTCAACTCAGCTTTTACTAAAGTAAAATTTTGTGATTTCCTTGTCACACTAGCGATAGAAACAGATTTTGCTCTCACATGTCTTGATGGAATTAATGTGCACTGAGCACTAGTATTAACTAAAGCTTTATATTCTTGTGGTTCAGATGTGCTAGGCTAACGAATCTACACTGTTTAAAAAACACGGTTTTTTCTAGCTTCTACTTGGCCAGAGGCAGGGCCCCTCTAAGCTTGGTTATCTTTTTTTCCCTGGGCATATGTCTTGGAGGTTCTTTTAAGGGGATTAAAAATGTTGGCATCATTTTCATCTATGGCAGCTTGGTTACGGGCCACTGGAGCTGCTTCTTTTTTGGAATTTTTTCTCTGAGTCTTCAGTTCACGAACTTGTTGGGCTAGAGTAGCAGTTGGCTTTTCATCCCATCTCTTCATGTTTTCTCCACAATCGCGCAGGAAGAACTATAGTTCAGCTCGTGGGATGTACTTTCTCTCTCTATTTGGGGAACGTCTGCGTTGGGTACCAGAACTTCTGATCTGTACTGCTGAGATTTGGAGAAGGTTTTTTTTAATTTCTTTTCTGAGCTTCTTATGATTCTCTTCAATTTTATCTTCTAATTTCTGCAGACGTGTTTCTACCGCTGCGATTCTGGTATGTGTTGGGCTATGCACAGCATCTGCATATGCTCGAAGCTTCTTCGCTATATCGAGCACAGTTTCATATGTATCATCTTGCTTCATTATTGCTAGGGCAGAAGCGTATTCAGATGGCCCAAGTCGCACAAGTTTCCTCCACATTACAGGTGTGCATGGTACTTGGTCCGGATTCTTAGTTGTTATATTATCTGAGAAAATGAGCTCTGCTACTGCTATCTCTTTCAGGCGTTGGATTCTCTGTTTTATGGTCTTCTACTGTGTTTGCTGTATATAGAGATCATCTGCACATAAGTATCTTTGTGCTACACTATCTAGGACCCGTTCCCAGAGGCTGTGAGGGCTAGCCCTGCTTATTATACTTTGATCGATGATAGGATCATGTGACAGGGATTTTAAATGCCTCGCTTCAGTGCTATTTAAAATTGTAACCTCCCCTGCAGCATCCCACAGGCGGACTAACTAGCTAATTATAGATTCGTTAGGTTGTCGCTTATAATTTTTTCTTAGGTTTCTGAGGTCCTTCAGAGAAAAGGAGTTAATATTGGCTCTAGAATCTGTGCCCCTTGATGTGACCTCTGATTTTGGTGAGGGTCTTTCTTTTGGATCATCATCATCATTTTTTACTTTTCGATCGGTCTTGTCTTTACACTTTTCACTTCTTGTATTAGCTGCAACAGCTATGGGTTGAGGCCTATTGCCTGATTCAGCTGCTAGCTTGGAGTCTGGGATGTTAGCTGCAGCCTGGGGCACTGGGGTAGTAACTGACTTATCTCCTTGTTCTCTTTCTGCTATCTGCTGATCTACAGTATCTAGCAGAGTACGGTAAACAAACGCTAAGGCCCAGCTCACTGCAGTAATTTTTTCTTCTTTAGTATTACCATGGCACTTCTCTCTCAAATACTTTGCCACTTTGATTGGGTTCTGAATTTGATCAGATGGGAAGTTTTAGTCTATAGGTTTAGAAAATTCTTTTAAAGTCTGGCCTATTTCCTCTCATTTCCTACTCTAGTTAAGATTTTTCTTGCTTTGTTTTACTCTTGAATCAGGAGTTTCTCTAACTCCTCTAGAAATTTCAGCTTTCATTTTATATACACTCCAGACAGTATAGAAAAGGCTTAATAAATTAAATGCTAGAAAGATGGTTTCTTTAACATTCAGGGGAAACTGAACATTCTCAAAAAGTGACGTAATAGATTCAAAGGAGAAGAAGGAAAGGAAAGGCTGGAAAGCCTCATTCCCTGCTCTTCTTTTAACTAGCTGGGTGCAATTACTAATAAATTCTCAAAACATACTGCTAGAACTGGGATGCAGGGTAGGACGAAGAAACCATAAACCATACATATCGTAAACAGACGCCAGTATCTTTGTAAACGCCTTATAAATCATTATTACTAAGGCTATCACAATAGCTATTCCAATCCGTGCCCCTTTACTGCAAAAACTACGTGATAGGGACAATAATCTTAGTGACTAGAAAGGTATTGAAACCTCAAATCTAGAGACCAGAGCCACATAAAAGCATGCCCAATAAACATTACAAATTCAAGCAACATGGCTACTGGGTACTTTAACCTACTACACAGCAAGCAACTAACTTGCAATCAATAAAGGGTTTTTTTCCACTTTCTCAAGCCCCACATTAAGCGCCACTAACTGTACTTGTCTTGGTTTAGG
>JAGGNK010009582.1:8096-29685 GCA_017590115.1 Montifringilla adamsi
GAACGGGGCTTGGAGCAGCCTGAGATAATGGAAGGTGTCCCTGCCCATGGCAGGGGGTGGCACTGGTTGTTCCTTAGGGTCCCTTCCAACCCAAAGCATCAGTAATTCCATGATGGGAACACCAACGCAGTGCAGGAGGGGCTCTGCTGCCACAGCTGGGGGGCTTTGGAGACGAGCCTGAGGGGGAGTTCAGAAAACACCACCTGTGCTGTGGCCAGGCTGGATTTTGGCCTTTTCCCCAGTTTTTGCAGGAGCAGGACGGCACTGGGCTGGGATCCGCAGGGACCTGGCCGCTTGTGCTCAATCCCCGCGGGTCTGAGCCCAAACTGCGGCAGCCGATGGCCTCGGTGGGACCGACCCCGGCCCCGCTCCCGGCCCGGCCCGGCCCCCTGCTCCCGCTCCATTCCCGATCCCTGCCTGCTCCCGCTCCATTCCCGATCCCTGCCTGCTCCCGCTCCGTTCCCAATCCGTGCCTGTTCCTGCTCTGTTCCCGATCCCAGCCTGTTCCTGCTCCGTTCCCGATCCCAGCCTGTTCCTGCTCCGTTCCCGATCCCAGCCTGTTCCTGCTCCGTTCCCAATCCGTGCCTGTTCCTGCTCTGTTCCCGATCCCAGCCTGTTCCTCCTCCGTTCCCAATCCCTGCCGGCTCCATTCCCAACCCCTCCCCGCTCCATTCTCTCTCTGTGCCGGCTCCATTCTCTCTCTATTCCCATTCCCTGCCCGATCCATTCCCTTCCTATTCCCATTCCCTCTCTATTCCCATTCCCGCTCCATTCCCAATCCCGCCCGATCCATTCCCTCTCTGCTCCCATTCCCGCTCCATTCCCAATCCCTTCCCGTTCCTATTCCCGCTCCATTCCCAATCCCTTCCCGTTCCCATTCCCGCTCCATTCCCAATCCCTGCCTGTTCCCGTTCCCGTTCCCATTCCCGCTCCGTTCCCATTCCCGTTCCCGTTCCCATTCCCGCTCCGTTCCCATTCCCGTTCCCGTTCCCATTCCCGCTCCGTTTCCGTTCCCATTCCCGTTCCCGTTCCCGCTCCGCTCCCGTTCCCGTTCCCGAGCAGCCTCGGGCAGAGCCGGGGATCCCAAAGGCTCGGGAAAAGCGCGGGGGCCAAAATCCGGGAATGGGGACACCGAGCCAGCCTGGGGGACACCGGGGACATCCCAGGGGACACGAGGGGACAGGAGGGGACATTCCCGGAGGGACAGGAGGGGACATTCCTGGGGGACACGAGGGGACATTCCGGGGGGAAAAAAGAGGGGACAGACCCGGAGGACATGGGGGGACAGGAGGGGACATTCCTGAGGGACAGTAGGGGACATTCCTGAGGGACAGTAGGGGACATTCCCGGGGGACAGGAGGAGACATTCCCAGGGGACAGGAGGGGACATTCCCGGGTGACAGGAGGGACATTCCCGGGGGACAGGAGGGGACATTCCCGGGTGACAGGAGGGACATTCCCGGGGGACGTGAGGGGACATTCCTGGGGACACGAGGGGACATTCCCGGGGGACACAGCGGCACCGCTGTCCCCAAGTTCCCCTCGGAGGCCGCCATGGCCCGGACGGCGGCGGTGGCAGAGGGACAGGGAGGGGACAGGGGAGGGGACAGGGGAAGGGACAGGGGAGGGGACAGGGGAGGGACACGGAGGGGACACGGAGGGGACAGGGACAGCCCACGGCTCTCACGTCCTCCCCTCCAAGTCGTGCCTTCCTCCTGGACTTCCAGCTCGGTTTGTCCCCTCCGGTGCCGCTTTCCCGCAGTCCCGGGTGTCCCGGGTGTCCCGGGTGTCCCGGTTTCCCGGCTTTTGGGCTTTTTCCGGGCCAGTTTCGCTGATCCCCTCTCCCCCAGAGCGTTCCGAGCCGGGCTGTGCAGAACGTTCCGTTTCCTTTCGGGAAGGGAAAGGGAACGCTGCGGATTCACTGGGGATCCGTGGGGCCATCCCTGGGACAGGTCCCAGCGCTGCCAGCACCCCCTGGGGACAGGGATGGGGACAGGGACAGTCCGGGGGGACATGCGGCACTGGGGACAGGAGCCACCCCGCGACAGGGGACACTGGGGGGGGTGATGGGACACCCTGGGGACATGGGGACATCCTGGGGACACCCTGGGGACATGGGGACACCCTGGGGACGTGGGGACACCCTGGGGACACCCTGGGGACGTGGGGACATCGTGGGGACACCCCGGGGGGATGGGACACTGTGGGATTTTGGGGATTCCTGCGGGGTGGGACATCCTGGGGACACCCTGGGGACATGGGACACTGTTGGGGTGATGGGACACTCTGGGATTGTGGGAATCCCTGAGGGGTGGGACACCCTGGGGACATGGGGACACCCTGGGGACATCCTGGGGACATGGGACCATCTCTGGGATTGTGGGGATCCCTGTGGGGTGGGACATCCTGGGGACACCCTGGGCACATGGGGACACCCCGGGGGGATGGGACACTGTGGGATTTTGGGGATTCCTGCGGGGTGGGACATCCTGGGGACATGGGACACTGTTGGGGTGATGGGACACTCTGGGATTGTGGGAATCCCTGTGGGGTGGGACATCCTGGGGACATCCTGGGGACACCCTGGGGACACCCTGGGGACATCCTGGGGACATGGGACCATCTCTGGGATTGTGGGGATCCCTGCGGGGTGGGACATCCTGGGGACACCCTGGGGACACCCTGGGGACATCCTGGGGACATGGGACCATCTCTGGGATTGTGGGGATCCCTGCGGGGTGGGACATCCTGGGGACACCCTGGGGACACCCTGGGGACATGGGGACATCCTGGGGACACCCTGGGGACATGGGGACATCCTGGGGACACCCTGGGGACATCCTGGGGACATGGGGACACCCTGGGGACATCCTGGGGACATTGGGACATCCTGGGGACATGGGGACACTCAGGGATTGTGGGAATCCCTGCGGGGTGGGACATCCTGGGGACACCCTGGGGACATCCTGGGGACATGGGGACACCCTGGGGACATCCTGGGGACATTGGGACATCCTGGGGACATGGGGACACTCAGGGATTGTGGGAATCCCTGCGGGGTGGGACATCCTGGGGACACCCTGGGTACATGGGACACCATGGGGACACTGGGGACACCGAGAGGACATGGGGGCATTGGGGATACCGAGAGGACATGGGGACACTGGGGACACTGTGGGGACATTGGGGACATTGGGAGGGTGGGGATTTGGGGATTTTGGGATTTTTGGATTTGGGGATTTTGAGATTTTTGGATTTGGGGATTTCGGGATTTGGGGCTGTTGTGGGATTTTGGGTCTTGGATTTCAGGATATTGAACGTTGGGATTTTGGGATTTCAGGGTTTCGGGATTTCAGGATTTTGGGCTGTTGGATTTTGGAATTTCAGGATTTTGGGCTCTTGTGCTTTGGGATTTTTGAATTTTCGGGTGTTGGGATTTCAGGATTTTGGGATTTGGAGTGTTGGGATTTGGGACTGTTGTGTGTTGGGATTTTGGGATGTTGTGTGCTGGATTTGTGGACTTTGAGATCTTGGGATCTTGGGATTTTGGAATTTCGGGGTGTTGGGATTTTGGATTTCCAGGATTTTGGGGTGTTGGGATTTGGGGCTTTGGATATCAAGATTTTGGGATTTGGGGATGTTGCATCTTGGGATTTTGGGTGTTGGGTCTTGGATTTTGGGATTTTGAGATTTTGGGATGTTGGAATTTTGGGATTCCAGGGTTTTGGGACGTTGGATGTTGGGATTTTGGGATTTTGGGATTTGGGGCTGTGTTGTGTTGGGATTTAGCGACGTTGGGTGTTGGATTTGGGGATTTTGAGATCTTGGGATTTGGGGGTTCTGGGATGTTGGGATTTTGGGATTTGTGGCTGTTGTGTGTTGGGATTTTGGGATTGTGGGGTGTCGGGATTTCGGGATGTTGGGATTTGGGGATTTCAGGTGTTGGAAATTGGGATTCCAGGATTTTTGGATTTTGTCGCGTTGGAGTCGTGCGCTGATGTTGGATGTTGGGATTTAGGAATGTTGGGATTTTGGGATTTCGGGTGCAGATGTTGGGATTTTCGGGTCTTGGGATGTTGGGTTGTGCATTTTGGGATTTGGGGCTGTTGTGTGTTGGGATTTCGGAATTTTGGAATGCTGGGATCTTGGATGTTGGGATGTTGGGCATTGGGATTTGGGGATGTTGGGTGTTGGGGTTTGGGATTTTGAGATCCTGGGATTTTGGCGTGTTGGGATTTGGGGATTTGGGGTGTTGAGTCCTGGAATTTTGGGATTTGGGGCTGTTGGGATTTGGGGCTTTGGGATGATGGGATTTTGGGTCTTGGATTTTGGGATTGGTGGATATTGGGATATTGGGACGCTGAGATTTTGGAATGCTGCCATGCTGGGATTTGGGGATTTGGGGACTTTGGGATTTGTGGATTTCAAGACTTAATTTGGGGATTTGGGGACTTTGGGATTTTGGGACTTTGGGATCTCAGAACTCTGAGATTTGGGGACTTTGGGATTTGGAGATTTGGGGATTTTGAGACTCTGGGGATTTAGGGATTTGGCATTTGGGGATTTCAGGACTTGATTTGGGGACTTTGGGATTTGGGGATTTGGGATTTCAGAATTTGGGGATGTCTGGACTCTGGGATTTGGGGAGGCTGCGATTTGGAGATTTGGGGATTTCGAGACTTTGGGAAATGGGATTTCAGAATTTGGGGATTTAGGGATTTGGGATCTTGTGATTTGAGGACTTGATTTGGGGTTTTGGGGACCTTGGAATTTGGGGATTTCGGAACTTTAGGATTTGGGGATGCTGGGAGGTCAGGATATGCTGGGATTTGGGGATGCTGGGATTTGGGATTTCAGACTTTGGGGATTTTGGGACTTTGGGATTTGAAGATTTGGGGATTTCGAGACTTTGGGATTTGGGATTTCGGGATTTGGGATTTCAGGATTTGGGGTTTGTCCCCAGGCTGTCCCTGCTGGAGTGGGCGCTGCTGCTCCTCCGCCACTTCCACGCCCAATTCCTGCGGGAATTCTCCTGATCCCAAATCCCCTGAGAGCCCCAATCCCAATTCGGGATTTGTCGGGAACAGGCTCCGGAGCTTCCGGATTCAGGAAAACCCCAAAAACCTTGCCCAGGAATTCCATGGCAGAACAGGGCGCCGAGCGATCCCAGACCGGGATCCGGGAAAAAAATCCTGGACCAAAATCCCATTTCCAGATCCAAAATCCCCTTTTCCAGGACGAAATGGAGCTGGAATTCCCAAGGGTTGGAGGAGCTGGAATTCCCAAGGACTGGAGGAACTGGAATTCCCAATCCTTGGAGAAGACAGAATTCCCAAAGAATGGAGGAGCTGGAATTCCCAAGGGTTGGAGCTGGAATTCCCAAGGGTTGGAGGAGGAATTCCCAAGGACTGGAGGAGCTGGAATTCCCAAGGGTTGGAGCTGGAATTCCCAAGGGTTGGAGGAGATGGAATTCCCAAGGCTTGAAGACAGAATTCCCAAGGAATTGAGGAGCTGGAATTCCCAAGGGTTGGAACTGGAATTCCCAAGGGTTGGAGGAGCTGGAATTCCCAAGGGTTGGAGGAGGAATTCCCAAGGATTGGAGCTGGAATCCGAAGGGTTGGAGCTGAAATTCCCAAGAATTGGAGGAACTGGAATTCCCAAGGATTGGAGGAGCTGGAATTCCCAAGAATCGGAGGAACTGGAATTCCCACCTGACCCAAAACCCCCCCCCCCCCAAAATTCCCAAAATCCCACAAAAACCCCACCCGGATGCCCCACGGGTGCCACCACTCTCCTTTATTTGGGGACCCGCCCCGGAATTCCCAAAAAAATGAAGGCACGGAGACACCTGGAGACCACCCAGGGCCTGGTGGGAATTGTGGGGTGGCACGCGGTGACACGCGGTGGCACCAGGTGACAGGAGGTGACAGGAGGTGACAGGGGGTGGCAAAGGGGGCGTGGCCACCCTCGTTAAGAGAATTCCTGGACGAACTTGGTGTAGAAGGCGCTGAGCTTTTCCAGAAGGATCTTCAGCTTCTCCGTGGGCGGCAGGATGGTCATCCTGGCGGGAAAGATAAAATTTGGGAAAAAGCGGGGATGGAGTCCCGAAATCCCCGACCCCAAAAATTCCGTCGGGTGGTAAAAAAAGGAAAAAAAAATCCAAAAAAATTCCCATTTCTGCGTTGCGCACGGGAATCCCAAAAGTTGTGGCCGAGGAAAAGGGTGGGTGGGGATTTGGGATTTGGGATTTGGGATTTGGGATTTGGGGATTTGGGGGTTTGGGGTTTGGGATTTGGGATTTGGAGATTTGGGGGTTTGGGATTTGGGATTTGGGGATTGGGATTTGGGATTTGGAAATTTGGGGTTTGCAGATTTGGGGATTTGGGAATTTGGGATTTGGGGACTTGGGATTTAAGATGGGGGAATTTGGGGTTTGGGGATTTGGGATTATGAGATTTGGGGTTTGGGGTTTGGGATTTGGGATTTGGGGTTTGGGGATTTGGGGTTTGGGATTTGGAAATTTGGAGTTTGGAGATTTGGCATTAAGGGATTTGGGGATTTGGGGTTTGGGATTTGAGGTTTGGGATTTGGGGATTTGGAACTTGGGGTCTGGGGATTTGGGGTTTGGAGATTTGGGGATTGGGATTTGGGATTTGGAAATTTGGAGTTTGGAGATTTGGGGATTTGGGATTTGGGGATTTGGGGATTATGGGATTTGGGGTTTGGGGGTTTGGGGATTTGGGAACAGGGACTTTAGGATGGGGGGATTTGGGGATTTGGGATGGGGGGATTTGAGAATTTCGGATGCGGGGATTTGGGAATTTGGGATGGGGAAACAGGGGATTTGGGACGAGGGGATTTGGGGATTTGGGATGGGGGGATTTGGGGATTTGGGATAGGGAACAGGGAATTTGGCGTGGGGGATCCCAAGAACAGGGAATTTGGGGTGGGATCCTACCGAAAGTGGTAGGTGCCTTCCTTCTGTCCGAAGCCGCTTCCTGGGACGACGCAGATCCCGGTTTCCTCCAGGAGCCTCATGCAGAAGAACATGTCGGGGGCCTGCTTCTTCTCCTGGGAATTCGGGATGGAATTCCAGGGTTGGAAAAACAGGGATCCGATCCAGCAGGGGGTCGAGGGCTCATCCCATACTCCCCACGTGGATTGGGATTGATCCCCATGAGTCCCACATGGATTGGGATTGATCCCCATGAGTCCCACATGGATTGGGATCGATCCCATCCATCCCAGCATCTCCCAGTGGGGATTCTGTCCATCCCAGGATGGATCCTGTCCATCCCAGTTGGGATTCCGTCCATTTCAACATCTCCCAGGTTGGAATCCCGTCCATCCCAACAACTCCTGGTCTGGATCCTGTCCACCCCCATATTCCCAGTTTGGATCCCATCCATCCCCGTATTCCCAGTTTAGATCCCGTCCATCCCAACATCTCCCAGTTGGGGTGACACCCATCCCAGTTGGGATCCTGCCCATCCCCACATTCCTGGTGCAGATCCCACCCATCCTGGTTTGGATCCCGTCCATTCCCACAACTCCCAGTTGGGATTCCATCCATCCCAATTGGGATCCTGTCCATCCCAGTTGGGATCCCGTCCATATTCCAACATCTCCCAGGTCGGGATCCTGTCCATACCAGTTGGGATCCCATCCATCCCAGCATCTCCCAGTTGGAATCTTAGCCATCCCAGCATCTCCCAGTTGGAATCCTGTCCATCCCAGCATCTCCCAGCTGGGATCCCACCCATTCCAACATCTCCCAGTCTGGATCCCATCCATCCCCACATCTCCCATTTGGGGATCCTGCCCATCTCTGCATCTCCCAGTTGTGATCCCATCCATCCCCAGTTTGGATCCCATCCATCCCAGCATCTCCCAGTTGGAATCTTAGCCATCCCAGCATCTCCCAGTTGGAATCCTGTCCATCCCAGTTGGGATCCCATCCATCCCCAGTTTGGATCCCATCCATCCCCAGTTTCCTGGTTTGGATCCTGCCCATCCCATCTCCAGGTTGGGATCCCGTCCCAGTCAGGATCCTATTCATCCCAACATCTCCCAGCTGGGATCCCAACATCTCCCGGCTGGGATCCCATCCATCCCCACATCTCCCAGTGTGGATCCCACCCGTTCCCATTGTGGATCCCGCCCGTGCCCCGTTCCCGCTGTGGATCCCTCTGTTCCCGGCGTGGGTCCAGCCCGTTATTCCCGTTATTCCCGGACCTTGGCGGCGGCCACGGCGCGGGGCGGCAGGTCGATGCGGGGGAAGGAGTACATGGCGCCCTGCACGGGGTTGCAGTGGATGCCGGGCGTGCGGTTGAAGATCTCCTGCGTCAGCCGCGCCTTCTCCGCCAGGGCGCTGAGCACCGCCTCCTTCTCCTGCCCGGGACAAACAGGGAATTCTGATCCAGGGCACCCCAATATCCCACTATCCCATCCCGTTGTCCCACTATCCCATCCTTTTGTCCCATTATCCCATCCCGTCAACCCATTATCCCATCCTATTATCCCATCCCATTTCATCACCCCATCCCATTATCCCATTATCCCATTATCCCATTACCCCATTATCCCATTGTCCCATTGTCCCATTATCTCATCCCAATTCCATTCCATTCCATCCCATTCCATACCATTATCCCATCATCCCATCATCCCATCCCATTATCCCATTATCCCATTATCCCATTATCCCATTATCTCATTATCCCATTATCTCATCCCAATTAAACTCCATTCCTTTCCATCCCATCCCATTATCCCATTATCCCATTATCCCATTATCCCATTATCCCATTATCCCATTACCACATTATCTCATTATCCCATTATCTCATCCCAATTAAACTCCATTCCTTTCCATCCCATCCCATTATCCCATTATCCCATTATTCTATTTTCCCATTATCCCCTCCCCATCCTATCCTGTTATCCCATTATCCCATTATCCCATTATCCCAATCCCAATCCCATGGATCCCAATCCCAATCCCAATCCCATCCCATCCCATACCACCTGGAAGCGCTCGTAGGAGGGGTCTCCGGGCTTGGGCGGGTCCATGACCACGGATCCCAATCCCATCCCATGGATCCCGATCCCAATCCATGGATCCCAATCCCAATCCCATGGATTCCAATCCCAATCCCATCCCATCCCATCCCATCCCATACTGCCTGGAAGCGCTCGTAGGAGGGGTCTCCGGGCTTGGGCGGGTCCATGACCATGGATCGCATCCCATGGATCCCATCGCAATCCCATCCCATGGATCCCAATCCCAATCCCATCCCATCCCCTACTGCCTGGAAGCCCTCTTAGGAGGGGTCTCCGGGCTTGGGCGGGTCCATGACCATGGATCCCAATCCCATCCCATGGATCCCATTCCCAATCCCAATCCCATCCCATCCCCTACTGCCTGGAAGCCCTCTTAGGAGGGGTCTCCGGGCTTGGGCGGGTCCATGACCATGGATCCCAATCCCATCCCATGGATCCCATTCCCAATCCCAATCCCATCCCATCCCCTACTGCCTGGAAGCCCTCTTAGGAGGGGTCTCCGGGCTTGGGCGGGTCCATGACCATGGATCCCAATCCCATTCCTTGGATCCCAATCCCAATCCCATGGATCCCAATCCCAGTCCCATGGATCCCATCCCATGGATCCCATTCCCAATCCCAATCCCATCCCATCCCATACTGCCTGGAAGCCCTCTTAGGAGGGGTCTCCGGGCTTGGGCGGGTCCATGACCATGGATCCCAATCCCATCCCATGGATCCCATCCCACCCCAATCCCAACCCATGGAATCCCAATCCCACGGATCCCAATCCCAATCCCATCCCATTCCGTACCGCCTGGAAGCACTCGTAGGAGGGATCTCCGGTCTTGGGCGGGTCCATGACCACGGATCCCAATCCCATCCCATGCCCATCCCGTACCACCTGGAAGCCCTCTTGAGGGGTCTCCGGGTTTGGGCGGGTCCATGACCACGGATCCCAATCCCATCCCATGGATCCCAATCCCAATCCCATGGATCCCAATCCCAATCCCATGGATCCCATCCCATGGATCCCAATCCCAATCCCATCCCATTCTGTACCGCCTGGAAGCGCTCGTAGGAGGGGTCTCCGGGCTTGGGCGGGTCCATGATGACGTCCAGGATCATCTGTCCGGGCACGGGCGGGCACAGACGCACCGACACGAGCTTGGCCAGCTCCGCCTTCACCTCGGGGTGCAGGTTCACCACCTCCATGTAGCCGCCCCGCAGCCCGCACCTGCCGGCAGCCGGGATCAGCATCGGGATCGGGAACGGGGACGGGGACGGGGGGGAACCGGGAATGGGGATCGGGCTGGTGGTGGAAGCTGTGGGTGGGATCCTTGGAGAAGGATCCATGGATGGGACCCATGGATGGGGGTTTGGGGTGGGAATCCATGGAGAGGAATCTATGGAGACGGACGCATGGATGGGATCCGTGGATGGGAACCTCTGGAGAAGGATCCATGGATGGGACCCATGGATGGGGGTTTGGGGTAGGAATCCATGGAGAGGAACCTATGAATGGGATCCACGGATGGGAACCTCTGGAGAAGGATCCATGGATGGGACCCATGGATGGGAGATGTGGGTGGGATTTGTGGGTGGGATCCATGGACGGAGATCCATGGATGGGGGTTTGGGATGGGAATCCATGGATTGGAACCTATGGAGAAGGACCCGTGGATGGGATCCATGGAGAGGAACCCATGGAGAAGGATCCACGGATGGGATCCATGGAGAGGAACCTATGGAGAAGGATCCATGGATGGGATCTATGGATGGGGGTTTGGGATGGGAATCCATGGAGAGGAATCTATAGAGAGGCACCCATGGGTGGGAGATGTGGGTGGGATTTGTGGGTGAAGATCCATGGATGAGAGTTTGGGATGGGATCCATGGATGGGAATATACAGAGAAGGATCCATGGATAGGATCCATGGATGAGAATCTATGGATGGGAACCTATGGGGAAGGGCTTCTATCCATGGATGGGACCCATGGGTGGGAATCCATGGAGCAGGACCCATGGACGGGGGTCGGTCATGGAACCTATGGATGGAACCCATGGATGGGAGCCATGGGTGGGATCCATGGGTGGGAACCCATGGAGCAGGTCCCATGACCCATCCCAGGGGATCCATGGGGTAGTGGCACCTCCATCCCAATCCATGACAATCCATGGCAAGCCATGACCCCAATCCATGCCGTCCATGACTCCAATCCCAACCTCAGGAGATCCATGGGGTGGTGGCACCTCCATCCCCCATCTGGCGGGACCCGTGGGGACTCTGTCATTCCCAGGGCATTCCCAGGACTCACTCTCCCATGTATCCCTTGGAGATGGAGTGGAAGGAGGCCAGCTCCACCGAGTCCGAGTAGGGCGGCCCCATCTCCATCAGGACCTTCTTGAAGGAGTAGAAGGCCGAGCCCTCGGCGTAGATGTTGTCCTGGTACACCTGGGGTGGGGACATCCCACCGTGTCACCGGGAATTCCGGGCTCTTCCCGGGAATGGGGGACCCGCCCAGGTCACTGTGGCCCCGCCCACCTCGTCAGCCAGCAGGAAGAGCTTCTCCTCGTAGGCGAACTTGATGACTTCCTCGATGCACTCCCGGCTCTGCACTTGCCCTGGGGACAGCCGGGGGCCTCATGTCACCCTCGATATCCCATGGATCCCATCCCAGATATTCCATGGATCCCATCCCAGATACCCCAGGGATCCCACCCCAGATACCCCATGGATCCCACCCCAGATATCCCAGGGATCCCACCCCAGATACCCTATGGATCCCACCCCAGATATCCCATGGATCCCATCCCAGATACCCCATGGATCCCACCCTAGATATCCCATGGATCCCACCCCAGATATTCCATGGATCCCACCCCAGATATTCCATGGATCCCACCCCAGATATCCCATGGATCCCACCACAGATATCCCATGCATCCCACCCCAAATATTCCATGCATCCCACCCCAGGTATCCCATGGATCCCACCCTAGATATCCCATGGATCCCACCCCAAGGATCCCAACTCAGATGTCCCACCCCACCCCAGGTTTCCCATCCCATAGATCCCCATGGATCCCAGCCCATGGATCCCACCTCAGATATCCCACCCCAAGGATCCCACCCCACGGATCCCACCTCAGATATCCCACCCCAGGTGTCCCATCCCATGGATCCCACCTCAGATATCCTACCCCAACCATCCCACCTCAGATATCCCACCCCACAGACCCCATAGATCCCCTCCCAAGGATCCCACCTCGTGGATCCCACCTCAGATATCCCACCCCACAAATCCCACCCCACGGATGCCACCTCAGATATCCCACCCCACGGATGCCACCTCAGATATCCCACCCCACGGATCCCACCCCCCGGCTGTCCCGTTACCGGTGGGGTTGCCGGGGTTGATGATGCAGAGCGCGCGGGGGCAGCAGCGCCGGCGGCCCTCGGCCAGCGCCCGCCGCAGCTCGGCCACGTCCAGCGCCCAGCAGCGCTCCTCGGCCAGGTAATAGTTCACCTGCGCCGCCTCCAGCTCGGCCAGCGCCGCCGAGTACAGCGGGTACTGCGGGATCGGGATCAGCACCCCCGTGCGCGACGAGCCCGAGCCGCACACCAGCAGCTTCAGCACGTTCTGGGGAGGGGACACAGAGGGGACAGTCAGGGGACAGCCACAGGATGGGATGGGGGACAGCGAGGGGACAGCGAGGGGACGGAGAGTGGACATCGAGGGGTCAGAGTGAGGTGGGGATCGAGACATGGAGGGGACAGCGAGGGGATGGAGAGGGGACATTGAGGGGTCAGAGTGAGGTGGGAATTGGGACATGGAGGGGACAATCAGGTGACAATCAGGGCACAGTCAGGGCGTGGGGATCGGGACATGGAGGGGACAGCGAGGGGACAATCAGGGGACAGCGAGGGGACAGGTTCGGATGGGAGTCATGGAGACATCATGGGGTCATCGTGGGGACAATGAGGGGACACCATGGGGTGGGAATCAGGAGATCGTGGGGACAGCGGGGGGACATTAGGGGACAGCAGCACCCCCGTGCGCGACGAGCCCGAGCCGCACACCAGCAGCTTCAGCACATTCTGGGGAGGGGACACAGAGGGGACAGTCAGGGGACAGCCACAGGATGGGATGGGGGACAGCGAGGGGACAGCAAGGGGACAGTCAGGGGACAGCGAGGGGACAGTCAGGGGACAATCACAGGATGGGATGGGGGACAGCGAGGAGACAGCGAGGGGACGGAGAGTGGACATCGAGGGGTCAGAGTGAGGTGGGGATTGAGACATGGAGGGGACAGCGAGGGGATGGAGAGGGGACATTGAGGGGTCAGAGTGAGGTGGGAATTGGGACATGGAGGGGACAATCAGGTGACAATCAGGGCACAGTCAGGGCGTGGGGATCGGGACATGGAGGGGACAGCGAGGGGACAATCAGGGGACAGCGAGGGGACAGGTTCGGATGGGAGTCATGGAGACATCATGGGGTCATCGTGGGGACAATGAGGGGACACCATGGGGTGGGAATCAGGAGATCGTGGGGACAGCGGGGGGACATTAGGGGACAGGTTGGGGTGGGAGTCAAGACATTGTGGGGACAATGAGGGGACAGCAAGGGGTAGAGATAGAGGACATGGGGACATGGAGGGGACAGCGAGGGGACAGTGAGGGGACATGGTTGGGGTGGAGATAGAGGGCATGGACATGGGGACATTATGGGGACAATGAGGGGACATGAAGATGATGAGGGGACAGGGGGTGGGAGTCAGGACATCGTGGGGACAATCAGGGGACAGGTTGGGGTGGCAATCAGGACATCGTGGGGACATTGAGGGGACACGGTCAGGGTGGTCATGGTGACAATGAGGGGACATCGTGGGGACAAGGAGGGGGCACAGGGACATCTTGGGGACTCTGTTGATGTGGACACGGGGACATCACAGGGACATCACGGGGACATCGGGGGACACGGTGTGGACATGGGGACATTGTGGGGACATCATGGGGACAAGGAGGGGACAGGCTGGGGTGGCAATCAGCACATTGTGGGGACAAGGAGGGGACAGCAACTTGGGGACAACTGGACGGCGACACACGAGGGACAACGCTGTCCCCAGCACAGCGCCACCATCACCACGGCAACCAGCCGGCCTTGGCGACAACGCGCTGCCACCCCCGGCGCGGAGCTGGCACCGTCCCCGGGGGAGCCTTGGGGACACCGGCGACACGCCACCCCCGCCCCCTCCCGGAGCACAAAGGTCCCTTTGTCGCCGCCCGCCGTGGGAACGGCCGGGGGGTGGCACCGCGCCCGGTGTCCCCGCGGTGTCGCGGGGCAGGGAGGGGGTGGCCGATGTCGCGATGTCGCCGTACCACGATGGCGTCGCTGGCGCCCGTGGACAGGAAGATGTCGTCGGCCCTGGCGGGGACACCGTCGCGACGCTCGATGTAGCGCGCGACGTTCTCGCGCACCAGCTGCACGCCGGGGCTGGCGCTGTACGCGCCTGGCGACAGGCGACAGCACGCTGTCACCTCCCTGTCACCTCCCGTCACCTCCCGTCACCTCCCTGTCACCTCCCGTCACCTCTCTGTCACCTCCCTGTCACCTCCCGTCACCTCTCTGTCACCTCCCTGTCGCCTCCCGTCACCTCCCGGCACCTCCCTGTCACCTCCCGTCCCCTCCCGTCCCCTCCCGTCCCCTCCCGTCCCCTCCCGTCCCCTCCCGTCCCCTCCCGTCCCCTCCCGTCCCCTCCCGTCCCCTCCCGTCCCCTCCCGTCCCCTCCCGTCACCTCCCTGTCACCTCCCGTCACCGAGGGGTGGCAGCTCACAGGGTGGTGGGGACTTCGGGATGGGCGTGGGGGGACAGTGGCCAGCTGGGGTATGGGGACACTGGGGACATTGGGGACATTGGGGACACTCAGGGGTATTGGGGACATTGGGGACACTGAGGGGACACCGGGAACATTGGGGACACTCAGGGGTATTGGGGACATTGGGGACATTGGGGACATTGGAGGGACTGGGGGGGCATTGAGGGGAAATTGGGGACACTGGGGACATTGAGGATGTTGGGGGCACTGGGGACACTGGGGACTTTGGGGGGACATTGGGGACTTTGGGGACACTCAGGGGGGATTGGGGACATTGGGGGACACTGGGGTGTTGGGGATGTTGGGGAGCACTGGGGACCTTGGGGGGACGTTGGGGACTTTGAGACACTGGGGACATTGGGGGGCATTGGGGACACTCAGGGGGTATTGGTGACATTGGGGGCACTGGGGGGACATTGGGGATATTGAGGACATTTGGGACACCTTGGGGACATTGGGGATATTTGGGACATTGGGGACACTGGGGAGGACATTGGGGACACTGGAGGGACATTGGGGACTTTGGGGACACTCAGGGGTACTGGAGACATTGGGACATTGGGGACATTGGGGACACTCAGGGCGTATTGGAGACATTGGGGACATTGGAGACATTGGGGACACCTTGGGGACATTGGGGATATTTGGGACTTTGGGGGATTGGGACTTTGGGGACATTGGGGACATTGGGGGGACATTGGGGACTTTGGGGCATTGGGGACATTGGGGACATTGGGGCTATTTGGTACTTTTTGGGATTGGGGACATTCGGGGACATTGGGGACATTGGGGGGACATTGGGGGATGGGTGGAGTCGGGTGCTGGGACGTTGAAATTTTGGGATTTGGGGATTTTGGGATGTTGGATTTGGGATTTTGGGATTTTGGGGATTTGGGGATTTGGGACTGTTGGATTTGGGATTTTGGGATTTTGGGGATTTGGGGATTTGGGACTGTTGGATTTGGGATTTTGGGGTTTGTTGAATTTGGGGTTTTGGGGTTTTCAGATGTTGGGATTTGGGGGTTTGTGCGATTTTGGGATTTTGGGATGTTGGGTGTTGGATTTGGGATTTTGGGGTTTGATTTAGGGTTTTGGGATTATGGGGTTTTGGGATGTTGGGATGTTGGATTGGAGATTTTGGGGTTTTGGGATTTGGGGATTTTGAGGTTTGTTGGATTTGGGATGTTGGGGTTTGTTTGATTTGTGATTTTGAGGTTTGATTTGTGATTTTGAGATTTCGGGATTTTGAGATTTTGGGATGTTGCAATTTTGGGGTTTGTGGGATTTTGGGACGTTGGGATTTTGGGATGTTGCGATTTTGGGTTTTGTGGAATTTTGGGACCTTGGGATTTTGGGATGTTGTGATTTTGGGCTTTGTTGGATTTGGGATTTGGGGATTTGAGGGTTTGGGTGTTGGATTTGGGATTTTGGGATTTTGGGATTTTGGGATTTTGGGGTTTTGGGGTTTGTTGGATTTGGGATTTTGGGATGTTGGGATTTTGGTGATTTGGGGTTTGTGGGATTTTGGGATATTGGGTGTTGGGGATTTTGGGGTTTGTGGGATTTTGGGGTGTTGGATTTGGGGTTTTGGGGTTTGTCACCCACCCACGCTCTGGCCGCCGCAGGGATTTTGGGGTTTGTGGGATTTTGGGGGTTTGGGGTTTGTGGGATTTCGGGGTGTCAGATTTGGGATTTTGGGGTGTGCCACCCACCCACGCTCTGGCCACTGCAGGGATTTTGGGCTTTGTTGGATTTGGGATTTGGGGATTTTGGGCTTTGTTGGATTTGGCGGGGTGGGGACAGGAGGGACAGCAGGGACAGGGACAAGGGGACAAGGGACAGGGACGGGGGCAGGAATGGGAACAGGGACAGGAACAGGGATGGAGACAGGAGTGAGGACAGCGGGGATAGGAATGGGGACAGGGACAAGAGGACAGGGAAGGGGACAGGGATGGGGACAGGGACAGGGTCAAGGACAGGGATGATGGGGACAGGGACAGGGACAGGGGACAGGGATGATGGGGACAGGGACAGCAGGGACAGAGACGGGGACAGGGACAGGGAATAGGGACAAGGGGACAGGGATGGGGACACAGGCACAAGGGATGGGGGACAAGGGACAGGGATGGGGACAGGGATGAGGGACATGCATGGGGACAGCAGAGACAGAGATGGAGGTGGGGACGGGGACAAGGGACAAGGATGGGGACAGGGACAGGAATAGGGACAAGGGGACAGGGACATCAGGGACAGGGGACAGGGATGATGGGGACAGGGACAGCAGGGACAGAGACGGGGACAGGGACAGGGAATAGGGACAAGGGGACAGGGATGGGGACACAGACAGGCACAAGGGATGGGGGACAAGGGACAGGGATGGGGACATCAGAGACAGAGATGGAGGTGGGGACGGGGACAAGGGACAAGGATGGGGATAGGGGACAGGGATGGGGATGGGGACAAGGGACAGGGATGGGGATAGGGATGGGGACAGCAGGGACAGGAACAGGGAGAGGGGACAAGGATGGGGACAAGGGTCAGGACAGGGATGGGGACAGGGACGGGGATGGGGACAGGGACAGGAATAGGGACAAGGGGACAGGGACATCAGGGACAGGGATGGGGACAGGGATGAGGACAAGGGACAAGGATGGGGACAGGGAGAGCAGGGATGGGGATGGGGACAAGGGACAGGGACAAGAATGGGGACAGGGACAGGAATGAGGTGGGGACAGGGATCAGGGACAAGGGACAGGAATGGGGACAACAGGGACAGGAATTGGGGACAGGGACAGGGACAAGAATGGGGACAGGGTCAGGAATGAGGTGGGGACAGGGACAGGGACAGGGACAGGGGGACAGAATGGGGACAGGGACGGAGACAGGGATGGGGACAGGGATTGGGACAAGGGACGGGGACAGGGATGGGGACAGGAATGAGGGGCAGGGACGGGGTGGGGACAGGAGGGACAGCAGGGACAGGGACAAGGGGACAAGGGACAGGGACGGGGGCAGGAATGGGAACAGGGACAGGAACAGGGATGGAGACAGGAGTGAGGACAGCGGGGATAGGAATGGGGACAGGGACAAGAGGACAGGGAAGGGGACAGGGATGGGGACAGGGACAGGGTCAAGGACAGGGATGATGGGGACAGGGACAGGGACAGGGGACAGGGATGATGGGGACAGGGACAGCAGGGACAGAGACGGGGACAGGGACAGGGAATAGGGACAAGGGGACAGGGATGGGGACACAGGCACAAGGGATGGGGGACAAGGGACAGGGATGGGGACAGGGATGAGGGACATGCATGGGGACAGCAGAGACAGAGATGGAGGTGGGGACGGGGACAAGGGACAAGGATGGGGACAGGGAGAGCAGGGATGGGGATGGGGACAAGGGACAGGGATGGGGACAGGGATGAGGACAAGGACCAAGGATGGGGACAGGGAGAGCAGGGATGGGGATGGGGACAAGGGACAGGGACAAGAATGGGGACAGGGACAGGAATGAGGTGGGGACAGGGATCAGGGACAAGGGACAGGAATGGGGACAACAGGGACAGGAATTGGGGACAGGGACAGGGACAAGAATGGGGACAGGGTCAGGAATGAGGTGGGGACAGGGACAGGGACAGGGACAGGGACAGAAGCCGGTCACGGCTCACGGCCCGCCCGTCCCCACCCAGTGCCACCCCCGCTGTCACACGGCTGTCACCGCCAGCCCAGCGGCGCCACCCCCGTGCTGTCCCCTGTCCTGGGGACCCTTGGGGACCCTCGGGGACCCTCGGGGACCCTCGGGGACACGGGGCAGGGTGGCAGCGCTGTCCCCACGCCCCGCCGCGCACTTTGGCCAGCGCGGACTCTGCCCGGGGTGGCACCGCCCGGAATGTGTCACCTCTGTCCCCTGTGTCCCCGCCCGACCCCGCCACCCCCGCGCGTCACCGCTTTTTGGGGTCGGAGGTCCCGATTTGGGTTTTTGGGGGGAATACCCGGGTTTGGGAAGGGGGTCCCGGTTCAGGGGGTTTATCTCGGTTTGGGGTTGGGTTATCCCGGTCCAGGATGGATTATCCCGGTTCTTGGGGGCTGTTCCCGGTCCGGGATCGCCTTGTCCCAGACCGGACCGGTTGTCCCGGTTCTTGGGGGCAGTTCCCGGTCCGGGATGGGCTGTCCCGGGTCGGGATCGCCTTCTCCCGGTCCGGGATGGGCTGTCCCGGGTCGGGATCACATTCTCTCAGTCCCGGACGGGCTGTCCCGGTTCCTAGGGGGCAGTTCCCGGTCCGGGACTGAGTGTCCCGGTTCTTAGGGACAGTTCCCGGTCCGGAATCCCTTCTCCCGCTCCGGCCCGGTTTATCCCGGTCCGGAATCCCTTCTCCCGCTCCGGTCCGGTTTATCCCGGTCCGGAATCCCCTCTCCCGCTCCGGTCCGGTTTATCCCGGTCCGGAATCCCTTCTCCCGCTCCGGTCCGCCCCGGGCTCTTTCCCCCGGTTTCTCCCGGAGCGGTCCGGGTTTATCCCGGTTACTTTTTTGGCATTTCTCTCCCGGTACCTTGCGCAGGTCCTGCTCGAGCTCCAGGGCGCGGACGACGATGGGGCCGCGCACCGCGTACTCCACGCGGCGGATGGCGGGGTTCATGGAGTCGGGGGTCAGCACCGGGGTCCGCCGCGCCCCCCCGGCCCCGACCGCCGCCGCCGCCGCCGCCGCCGCCATCGCCAGGAGCCTGCGGGGCCGCAGCGCCCTCAGCGCCCGCATCACCCCCGGGGACACGGCGACAGCCGCGACACCGCCCCCGGGGACACCGCGACGGCACCGACACCGCCCCCGGGGACACCGACACCGCCTCCCGGCGGGACACCGCCCCCGGTAACCCCGAAACTGCTCTGGGGTTACCGGAGCTGCCCTGAGCCCGGAAACGACGGGCAGGGGCAATTGGGACAGGGGCGGCAGCGGCGACAGCCGGTACCGGGAACGGGGGTGGCAGCGGGCACGGGACACTGGGAATGGGGTGGCACCCGGAGAGGGGGTGGCACCGGCGACAACCGGTACCGGGAACGGGGTGGCAGCGGGAAGGGGACACCGGGAACGGGGGTAGCACTGGGGACACCGGGAGTGGGACAGGGGGTGGCACCGGGAAGGGGACAACTGGCGGCACGGGGGTGGCGCCGGGGACAAGGGGCACCGGGGAGGGGGGTGGCAGGATGGCACCGGGACAGCGCCAGCGCACGGGCTGGGGACAGGCGACACCAGGGTGGGAATTGGGGACCCCAGACCCCCCCCACCAAAATGTCCCCGAATTGTCCCAAATTGTCCCAAATTCCCCGCTCACATCGCCCCCCAGCGGCTCCAACCGCCGCGCCCGCGCCGGCCACGCCCCCTTGGATGTCAATCACGAGCTGCCACGCCCACTGGGAGTTGATTGGCTGCGGGCGGAGGGGGCGGGGCCGGGCGCACCCAAAATGAGGCGGGGGGGGTCAGGTACCCCCCCCCGGTTTGGGGGTCCCGATGGATCCGCCCGGTGGGGACGGCGCGGGGGGACCCCAGAGAGCCCCAAAATTTGGGGTCCCAAAAGACCCCCCCCAAAATTGGGGGTCCCTAAAGAAATCCTAAAGGGTCTCAGTGGGATTTGGGGGATCCCAAAACCCCAAATGTGGATTTAGAGGATCCTAAAATCCCAAATGTGGATTTGGGGGATCCCAAAATCCTAAATATGGATTTGGGGGATCCCAAAACCCCAAATGTAGATTTGGGGGATCCCCAAACCCCAAATGCGGATTTGGGGGATCCTAAAACCCCAAATGTGGATTTGGGGGTTCCTAAAATCCCAAATATGAATTTAGGGCTCCCCAAAACCCCAAACGTGGATTTGGGGTCCCCAAAACCCCAAATACAAATTTAGGGGATCCCAAAAGCCCAAAAATGAATTTAGGGCTCCCCAAAACCCCAAATGCGGATTTGGGGTTTCCAAAACCCTATATAGGATTTGGGGGATCCCAAAAGTTACCTGTAGGATTTGGGGGATCCCAAAAGATCAAATATGGATTTGGGGGATCCCAAAACTTCCCTGCAGGATTTAGGGCTCCACAAAACCCCAAATAGAAATTTGGGGGATCCCAAAATGCCAGACATGGATTTAGGGCTCCCCAAAACCCCAAATACGAATTTGGGGGATCCCAAAACTTTTCTGTAGGATTTGGGTGATCCCAAAACCCCAAATGTGAATTTAGGGGTTCCCAAAATCCCATATATGATTTGGGATCCCCAAAACTTCCCTGTAGGATTTAGGGGATCCCAAAACCCCAAATAGAAATTTGGAGGATCCCAAAATGCCAAACATGGATTTAGGGCTCCCCAAAACCCCAAATACGAATTTGGGGGATCCCCAAAACCCCAAATGTGGATTTGGGGCTCCCCAAAACCCTAAATGTGGATTTGGGGTCCCCAAAGTTTCCCTGTGGGATTTAGGGCTCCCCAAAACCCCAAATACGAATTTAGGGGATCCCAAAACCCCAAACACAAATTTGGGGGGTCCCAAAACCCCAAACATAAATTTTGGGGACCCCAAAACCCCAAACAGGAATTTGGGGTCCCTCCCCTCCCCCAATGCAATTTTGGGGTTCCCCCCCCCCCCCCAAAAGTCCCCTTTTGGGGCCTCCCCCCCCCCCC
>JAGGNK010009582.1:29755-40095 GCA_017590115.1 Montifringilla adamsi
CCCCTCCCAAAATGTCCCTTTTGGGGTCTCCCTCCCCCTCCCCACATTTCGGGGTCCCCCCAAACCCAAATTCCCCTAAAAACAAAAACCCCAAAAACAGAACCACGACGCCGAACTGCCGCCAACCTTCGTCCCCGCTTTTTTTTTTGGGTGGGGGGGACAAAAAAAATTTTCCATTTTTGGGGACACAAAGTGACAACGGGATTTGGGGGGGGGGGGACGACCCCAAAAATTTGGGGTGACCCTCCCCAAAAAAAAAAATACCCCCCAAAATTTGTTCACATGACCCGACAGCAGCGCTGCTTCTCCGCGGGGCCCTCCTGGGCCGGCGCCGTCAGCCGCAGCAGCGGCGGCTCCCCGATGTCCCCAAGGGTGTCCCCGATGTCACCGATGTCCCCAAGGGTGTCCCCGCTGTCCCCAAGGGTGTCCCCGAGGGCGGTGTCGGGGTTTTTGGGGTGGTTTTTGGGGTGGTTCTTTGGGGTTTTGGCGGCCGCGCGGTGACGTTTGAGGTCGGCCAAGGTGTGCGGGTGGCACATGACCCGACAGCAGCGCTGCTTCTCCGCGGGGCCCTCCTGGGCCGGCGCCGTCAGCCGCAGCAGCGGCGGCTCCCCGATGTCCCCAAGGGTGTCCCCGATGTCACCGATGTCCCCAAGGGTGTCCCCGCTGTCCCCAAGGGTGTCCCCGAGGGCGGTGTCGGGGTTTTTGGGGTGGTTTTTGGGGTGGTTCTTTGGGGTTTTGGCGGCCGCGCGGTGACGTTTGAGGTCGGCCAAGGTGTGCGGGTGGCTTTTGTCACCCGAGGGGGCGGGGGGACAGCGAGGGGACAGCGGGGACACCCTTGGGGACAGCGCGGAGCCGTTGGGGTGAGGGGACGGCGAGGACGGGTCCGAGGGGGGGGTGGGGGACGGGTCCTGAGGGGACAAAAAAAGGGGGGAGGGGACAATGGGGACAGTGGGGACACTCGGGGTTGGCCCCGCCCGTTGTCACCGTTGTCCCCTCCTGGTGTCACCTGAGCATGAGCGTCCTCCCCGCTGTTGTCACCCCAGGTTGTCCCCAGTGTTACCCCACGTTGTCCCCAACCCCCCCACTGTCCCCCCACATTGTCCCCAAGGTCCTCAACCCCTCAATGTCCCAAAGGTCCCAACCTCAGATGTCCCCAGGGTCCCCCACCCCCATGTCCCCCCCCATTGTCCCCCCACATTGTCTCCAAGGTCCTCAACCCCTCAATGTCCCCAAGGTCCCAACCTCCGATGTCCCCAAGGTCCCTCACCCCGATGTCCCCACACACTGTCCCCATTGTCCTCAAGGTCCCCAAGCCCCCAATGTCCCCATGGTCACTCACCCCGATGTCCCTCCATGCTGTCCCCAGTGTCCCCAAGGTCCCACGTTGTCCCCAGGGTCCTCACCCCCAACGTCCCCCAGTGTCCCTCACCCCGATGTCCTCTCAATGTCCCCAACCCCCCCAATGTCCCCCCACATTGTCCCCAAGGTCCCACGTTGTCCCCAAGGTCCCTCACCTCCAATGTCCTGATGTCCCACAATGTCCCTCACCCTGATGTCTCCCCCACAATGTCCCCAATGTCCCCGCTGTCCCCAGTGTCACTGTCCCTCACCCCAGCCCCACGGTGGCCGGCCGATGGCAGCGGTGGCCGTGCCCTGAGGGGTGGCCCTGTCCTCGTCCTCCCAATGTCCCCCATGTCCCCAATGTCCCCAATGTCCCCCATGTACTCAATGTCCCCAGTCCCCCGATGCCCTTGATGTCCCCAATGTCCCCAATCCCCCTGATGTCCACGATGTCCTTGATGTCCCCAATTTCCCCCCATGTCCCCAGTGTCCCTCATCCCCAATGCCTCCAATGTCCCCAATCCCCCAATGTCTCCAATGTCCCCCCGATGTCCCCAATGTCCCCTCAATCCCCCAATGTCCCAACTCCCCCAATGTCTCCAATGTCACCGCAATGTCCCCAATCCCCCAATGTCCTCAATCCCTCAATGTCCCTAATGTCACCACAATGTCCCCAATCCCCCAATGTCTCCAATGTCCCCAATGTCCCTCATCCCTCAATGTCCCCAAGGTCCCAACCTCAGATGTCCCCAAGGTCCCTCACCCCGATGTCCCCACACACTGTCCCCATTGTCCTCAAGGTCCCCAAGCCCCCAATGTCCCCATGGTCACTCACCCCGATGTCCCTCCATGCTGTCCCCAGTGTCCCCAAGGTCCCACGTTGTCCCCAGGGTCCTCACCCCCAACGTCCCCCAGTGTCCCTCACCCCGATGTCCTCTCAATGTCCCCAACCCCCCCAATGTCCCCCCACATTGTCCCCAAGGTCCCACGTTGTCCCCAAGGTCCCTCACCTCCAATGTCCTGATGTCCCACAATGTCCCTCACCCTGATGTCTCCCCCACAATGTCCCCAATGTCCCCGCTGTCCCCAGTGTCACTGTCCCTCACCCCAGCCCCACGGTGGCCGGCCGATGGCAGCGGTGGCCGTGCCCTGAGGGGTGGCCCTGTCCTCGTCCTCACTGTCCCTGAGGTGTCCCCAATGTCCCCAATGTCCCCCATGTCCCCAATGTCCCCAATGTCCCCCATGTACTCAATGTCCCCAGTCCCCCGATGCCCTTGATGTCCCCAATGTCCCCAATCCCCCTGATGTCCACGATGTCCTTGATGTCCCCAATTTCCCCCCATGTCCCCAGTGTCCCTCATCCCCAATGCCTCCAATGTCCCCAATCCCCCAATGTCTCCAATGTCCCCCCGATGTCCCCAATGTCCCCTCAATCCCCCAATGTCCCAACTCCCCCAATGTCTCCAATGTCACCGCAATGTCCCCAATCCCCCAATGTCCTCAATCCCTCAATGTCCCTAATGTCACCACAATGTCCCCAATCCCCCAATGTCTCCAATGTCCCCAATGTCCCTCATCCCCAATGTCCCCAATCCCCCAATGTCTCCAATGTCCCCAATGTCCCCCGTGTCCCTCATCCCCAATGTCCCCAATCCCCCAATGTCTCCAATGTCCCCAGTGTCCCCAGTGTCCCTCATCCCCAATGTCCCCAATCCCCCAATGTCCCCGATGTCCCCCAATGTCCCCGATGTCCTTGATGTCCCCGCCGTCCCTCACCCCAGCCCCGCGGTGGCCCGTCGGTGGCAGTGCCTCGGTGGCTGTCCCCTCGGCGGTGGCTGTCCCCTCAGTGGCGGTGGCTGTCCCCTCGGCGGCGGCGGCCGTCCCCTCGGCGGCAGTGGCCCTGTCATCGTCCTCGCTGTCCCCGAGGTGTCCCCAGACGATGGCCTCGCGCTGCAGCTGCCGGCGGTAGCGGCTGGAGCGCTCCGAGAGGCTGGCGCGGCGCACCACCTTCCTGCGGGGAGAGATTTGGGGGGTTTTGGGGGATTTGGGGGATTTCAGGGTTTATGGGGTTTAGGGGATTTTGGGGAATCTGGGGATTTCAGGGTTTATGGGGGTTTGGGGTTTATGGGATCTGGAGGATTTTGGATTTATGGGCTTTTGGGGTTTAGGGGATTTGGGGGGATTTGGGGATTTCAGGGTTTATGGGGGTTTGGGGTTTATGGGATCTGGAGGATTTTGGATTTATGGGCTTTTGGGGTTTAGGGGATTTGGGGGGATTTGGGGATTTAGGGGGTTTTGGGGTTTAGGGGGTTTTGGGGTTTATGGGGGTTTGGGGTTTTAGGGGTTTAGGGGATTTAGGAGCTTTTGGGATTTATGGGGATTACGGGGTTTAGGGGTTTATGGGGGTTTGGGGTTATGAGGTTTAGGGGATTTAGGGGATTAGTGGGGTTTTGGGGGGTTTGGGGTTTATGGGGTTTAAGGGATTTGGGGGATTTGTGGGGTTTTGGGGTTTATGGGATTCATGGGGACTCAAGGTTTATGGGGTTTATGAGATTTAGGGAATTATGGGGGTTTTGGGGTTTATGGGGGTTGGGGATTTAGGAGTTTTGGGGGGATTTGTGGGGTTTGGGGTTTATGGGATTCATGGGGATTCAAGGTTTATGGGGTTTGGGGTTTATGGGGTTTAGGGGATTTGTGCGGTTTTGGGGTTTATGGGGATTCAAGGTTTATGGGGTTTTGGGGTTTATGGGATTTAGGAGATTTTGGGGGGTTTGGAGTTTATGGGGTTAAGGGATTTTATGGGGATTTGGGGTTTATGAGGTTTTTGGAATTCATGGGGTTTATGGGGGTTTAGGGAATTTTTGGGGTTTAGGGGATTATGAGGCTTTGGGGTTATGGGGTTTAGGGGATTTAGGGGATCTGAAGGGTTTGGGGTTTATAGGTTTTTGGGGTTTTGGGGTTTAGGGGATTTGGGTTTTATGGGGTTTTGGGGTTTATGGGGTTTGGGGATTTAGAGGATTTATGGGGTTTATGGGATTTAGGGGATTTGCAGGGTTAGGGGGTTTATGGGATTTATGGGGTATTGGGGTTATGGGTGTTTGGGAATTTATGGGGGTTTTGGTGAATTGTGGGGTTTGGGGATTCATGGGGTTTCAGGGATTATGGGGGTCATGGGGATTTTGGGAATTACGGGATTTCAGGGATTTAGGGGGTTTCGGGATTTCTGGGATTTCGGAGATTAGGGGATTTGGGGAATTATGGGAGTTTGGGAATTATGGGGGTTTTGGGATTTTGGGAATTCCAGGATTTTGGGGATTACAGGGGTCAGGATTTATGGGGTTTGGGGATTTTGGGAATTCCAGGGTTTGGGGGATTTTAGGAGTCAGGATTTATGGGGTTTGGGGATTATGGGGTTTGGGGATTACAGGGGGTTGGGGATTTATGGGGTCACCATGGCCACGGGGACCCTCAGCCCAACATTGCACGGGGACTCCCGGTGTCACCGTGGTCCCCCTCCAGTGACCCCGGTGTCACCAGGGCCAAGTGTCACCCCCCCATGGGGACCCTCACCCCAAATCCTTCCGGTGACCCCAGTGTCACCCTGACCCTCCCGATGTCACTGAGGCCATGGGGACCCTCACCCCGTGACCCCCAGTGTCACCTCAATGCCACCCAGTGTCACCAGGGCCATGTGGACCCAATGACCCTCAGTGTCACCTTGACCCTCCCAGTGACCCCAGTGCCACCCCAATCCTGTCCCAGTGTCACCTCAATCCCCTCCCAGTGCCACTTCAATGCCACCCTGACCCTCCCAGCGTCACCCTGACCCTCCCAGTGACCCCAGTGTCACCCTCAATGCCACCCCGTGACCCCCAGTGCCACCCTGACCCTCCCAGTGTCACCCTGACCCTCCCAGTGACCCCAGTGTCACCCCGACCCTCCCAGTGTCACCCTGACCCTCTCAGTGACCCTAGTGTCACCCCGACCCTCCCAGCATCACACTGACCCTCTCAGTGACCCCAGTGTCACCCCGACCCTCCCAGTGTCACCCTGACCCTCTCAGTGACCCTAGTGTCACCCTGACCCTGCCAGTGACACCCCGACCCTCCCAGTGTCACCCTGACCCTCTCAGTGACCCTAGTGTCACCCCGACCCTCCCAGCATCACACTGACCCTCTCAGTGACCCCAGTGTCACCCCGACCCTCCCAGTGTCACCCTGACCCTCCCAGTGTCACCCTGACCCTGCCAGTGACACCCCGACCCTCCCAGCATCACCCTGACCCTCTCAGCGACCCCAGTGCCACCCCAGTCCCCTCCCGGTGTCCCCCAGCGCTGTCCCCAAGCCGGGGAGGTGACACACGTGTCCCGCTCACCCGCGGCTGCCGGCGCTGGACGTTCTCCTCTGGAGCAGGGATTTGTGCTTCTCCTGGGATTTCAGCACGGCCGCCCGCTTGTGCTTCAGCTCCAGCAGCTTGGCCCTCACCTCCTCGTCCCCACACACATCTGGGACAACACCCCTGTCACCAACCGCCACCGCGGTGCCACCAAAACGCCACCGAAACGCCACCAAACCCACCCAGGGGAGTCTCGTCCAGCAGCGATTTGGCGCCGAGGTCGGCGCCGTGAGCCACCAGCAGCTCGGCCAGCTGCACCTGCAAGGGGACAAAAACGTCGGAAAAAGGGACAAATGGGGGACGGGGGTGTCCCCAGGGGGGGTGGCGGTGACACACCTGTCCCCAGCAGGCGGCAGCGTGCAGGGGCTGCCAGCCGTCGGCGTCGCGGGCGTCGGGGCGGGCGCGGTGCTCCAGCAGCAGCTCGGCTGCCGCGCGGTACCCGTTGGCAGCGGCCACGTGCAGCTGCAGGGGACACCGCGGGGACACCGTGGGGACAGGGGTGGTGGCAGAGAGGTGGTGGCACAGGGGGAATGGGAGGGTTTAGGGTGAAAGGGGTTTGGGGGTGGTTGGTGGTGGCTTGATTGGGTTTGGTGGCACCGGGGGTGTGGGGACACTCAGCAAGTGACCACAGTGTCACCCTGACCCTGCCAGTGTCACCATGGCCATGAGGACCCTCAGCCATTGACCCCCAGTGTCATCCAGGCACCCCAGTGTCACCCTGACCCTCCCCAGTGACTCCAGTGTCACCCTGACCCAGCAACCCCCAGTGTCATCCCAATCCCCCCTCAATGTCCCCAGTGCCACCCAGCAACCCCCTCAATGACCCCAGTGCCACCCTGACCCAGCAACCCCCAATGTCACCCCAATCCCCCCTCAATGACCCCAGTGTCACCCCAATCCCTCCTCAATGACCCCAGTGTCACCCCAATCCCTCCATGACCCCAGTGTCACCCTGGCCCAGCAACCCCCAATGTCACCCTGACCTTCCAAGTGCCACCCTAACCCCCCTCAGTGACCCCAGTGTCCCCCTGCCCACACCCCCTCCCTGTCCCCCGCTGTGCCCACGCACCAGGGTGGCCCTGTGTCTCCACACAGCAGGGTGGCCCCGTGTCCCCAGCAAGGGTGTCCCCGTGTCCCCACGCACAGGGTGTCCCCGTGTCCCCGTGCTGTCCCTGTGTCCCCATAGTGCCGCTGACCCCACACACCAAGGTGGCCCTGTGTCCCTGCACACCAGGGTGTCCCTGTGTCCCCACTGTCCCCACGCACCGGGGTGGCCCGTGTCCCCACGCTGTCCCCATGCACCAGGATGTCCCCATGTCCCCACGCACAGGGTGTACCGTGTCCCCACACACCAGGGTGGCCCCATGTCCCCACGCAGCAGGGTGTCCCTGTACCCCCGTGTCCCCACGCAGCAGGGTGTCCCCATGTCCCCATCAAAGGTGTCCCCATGTCCCCACGTACGAGGGTGGCCCCGTGTCCCCGTGCACCAGGGTGGCCCCATGTCCCCGTGTCCCCACGCACCAGGGTGGCCCCATGTCCCCGTGCTGTCCCCGTGTCCCCATGCACCAGGGTGGCCCCATGTCCCCGTGTTGTCCCCGTGTCCCCACGCACCAGGGTGGCCCCGTGTCCCCACGCACCAGGGTGGCCCCGTGTCCCCACGCACCAGGGTGGCCCCGTGTCCCCACGCACCAGGGTGGCCCCGTGTCCCCACGCACCAGGGTGGCCCCGTGTCCCCACGCACCAGGGTGGCCCCGTGTCCCCACGCACCAGGGTGGCCCCGTGTCCCCGCGGCGTGTCCAGCGGCGCTCCGTGGCGGATCAGCTGCCGGATCTCGCGCAGCATGGCGCGCTCCGTGGCCGCCCGCGCCTCCTCGATGCGCTCCTGGGTGATCCCTGACGGGGGGGACGGCGGTCACAGGGTGACACCGGCCGTGCCACCCCCACCCCGGGTGGCACCGAGCCCTCACCTTGCTGCGCCATGGCGCTCTCCAGGCAGTCCAGGGTGGCCTCGTCCTCGCACAGGTCGTAGGGCATGTTCCCGTCTGAGTTCACCGCCAGCAGGTCGGCGCCGCTGCGGGGACAACGCCGCGTCACCGCGGGTGGTGGCACCGAGGGGGTGGCACAGGGGAATGGGAGGGTTTAGGGTGAAAGGGGTTTAGGGGTGGTTGGTGGTGGCTTCATTGGGTTTGGTGGCACTGGGGGTGTGGGGACACTCACCCAGTGATCCCCAGTGTCACCCTCAGAGTGTCACCCTCCCAGTGTCACCCAGTGACTCCCAGCGTCACCCTGACCCTGCCAGTGCCACCACGGCCATTGGAACCCTAACCCAGTGACCCCCAGTGAACTCCAGTGTCACCATGACCCTCCCAGTGTCACCCTGACCCTCCCAGTGTGCCACCCTGCCCCTCCACCCTCACCCCAAATGGGGTCACCTCCAGTGACCTGCAGTGTCACCCTGACCCTCTCCCAGTGCCCCATGGCTACGGGGACAAAGCTGGGGCCACCTGTGGTGGCACCGAGATGGTGGCACAGGGGAATGGGAGGGTTTAGGGTGAAAGGGCTTTGGGGAGGTTGGTGGCAGCGGGATTGGCTTTGGTGGCACCATGGCCATGGGGACCCTCCCCCAGTGACCCCCAGGGACCCCAGTGCCACCCTGACCCTCCCAGTGTCACCCAGTGACCCCCCAGTGTCACCCTGACCCTGCCAGTGCCACCATGGCCATGGGGACGCTCACCCAGTGACCCCAGTGCTACCCTGCTCCTCCCAGTGTCACCCAGTGACCCCCAGTGCTCCCAGTGTCACCCAGCGAACCCCAGTGTCACCCTGCCCCTCCCAGTGTCACAGTGGCCATGGGGACCCTCTCCCAGTGACCCCAGTGCCACCCTGACTCTCCCAGTGTCACCCAGCCCCTCCCAGTGTCACCCAGTGACCCCAGTGTCACCCTGCCCCTCCCAGTGCCACCATGCCCCTCCCAGTGTCACCCAGTGACCCCAGTGCCACCCTGCCCCTCCCAGTGTCACCCAGTGACCCCCATTGTCACCCCAACCCTCTCGCAGTGGCCGCGGTGTCACCCTGCCCCTCGCGGTGTCCCCTCGGTACCGCTGGAGCAGCAGCTGCACGAGGCGCAGGTGGCCGCAGGTGGCGGCGGCGTGCAGCGGCGTCCAGAGCTCCGCGTCCCGCGCGTCCACCGCCGCGCCCGCCTCCAGCAGCAGCCGCGCCAGCGGGAGGGAGTCGTCGATGCAGCTCTGGGAATGGCGGGATCGGGAATGGCGGGAGTGGTGGGAGTGGGAATGGGATTGGGAATATCTGGGATCAGCAGATAATGGGGTGGGATTGACCTGAATTTGGGATCACCGGGAATTGGGATCAACGGATGGAGCTGGGATGGAAAACACCTGGATTTGGGATGACCGGGATCTGGGATGGGAAATGCCTGGATTTGGGATCACCGGGATCGGGGATCAATGGATGGAGCTGGGATGGAAAAGCCCCAAATCCGGGATATCAGAATCAGTTCACGGCATAGAAAGGACCCGGATCCTCCGGGATCCCGGGAAGGACCCGGCTCCGGAGCTCTGGGAATCCCGGGAATTCTGGGAATACCTGGTGCAGCGCCGTCAGCCCGTCCTCATTGCACAGGTCGGGGCTGATCCCGCTCTCCAGGAACTGCCGCACTGCAGAGGAACGGGAATTCCGGGAATTCCGGGGGCCGCCGGGAATCCCAACGGAACCGCCGGGAATGCCGGGGGAACCACAGAGGATCCCAAGGGCAATTCCAAGGAATCCGATGGAACCACCAAGGATCCCAGTGGTGCTTCCAAGGATTCCAGTAGCAATTCCAAGGATCCCATTGGCTCTTCCAAGGAATCCAGTGGAACCACCAAGGATCCCAATGGAACCACCAAACATCCCAAAGACATTCCCAAGGATCCCAGTGGAACCGTGACCATCCCAACGGCGCTTCCAAGGATTCCAAAGTCAATGTCCAAGGATTACAACGGCGCTTCCAAGGGTTCCAATGGAATCATGGCGCATCCCTTCGGCAATTCCAAGGAATCCAGTGGAACCACCAAATACCCCAAAGACATTCCCAAATATCTCAATGCAACCATGACCATCCCGACGGCGCTTCCAAGGATTCCAAAGGCAAATCCAAGGATCCCAAGGGCTCCTCCAAGGAATTCAATGGAACCATCAAAGATTCCAGTGGAACCTTGAAGCATCCCAATGGCAATTCCAAGGATTCCAATGGAACCACCAAGTATCCCAAAGACATTCCCAAGGATCCCAAAGGAACCATGACCATCCCAACGGCGCCTCCAAGGATCCCAAGTGCGATCCCAAGGATTCCAGTGGAACCACCAAGGACCCCCATGGCAATTCCAAGGATCCCAATGGCAATTCCAAGGAATCCAATGGAACCACCAAATACCCCAAAGACATTCCCAAGGATCCCAAAGGAACCATGACCATCCCAAGGGCAATTCCAAGGAATCCAATGGAACCACCAAGGATTCCAGTGGAACCTTGGACCATCCCAACGGCGCTTCCAAGGATCCCAAAGGCGATCCCAAGGATCCCAAAGGCAATTCCAAGAAATCCAGT
>JAGGNK010009593.1:10126-44346 GCA_017590115.1 Montifringilla adamsi
CAGGGATCACAGAACCAAAGTGAAAATAAAGTCCTCAGCTTTATAGAAATGTAAAACCTTAACAACACTCTGAAGAAATGCATTTATTGCTACATGATAGAAAAATACTAATCATAACCTCCACTCTCTCAATTAAAGGACAGTGATAGCCCAAAAAGAATTGAAGGCAAGAGAGATAATTCTTCATAATTAAAATCTTGAGTGGACAACTCCTTGTTGATAGTCTGGAAGGGCTGGAAGGGCTGCCATGCACACAGAGCAGAAATGCCAACAGTCTCTTTTAATTGCCACCAACAAGCTTAGCTCAAGAAAGGTCTAAATTCAATATCATGCCTCAGTAAAACATAAACTGAATGAGAAATAAAGTCCAGTGCAGCCGCGTACCCCTGTGAGTGAACTTCCTCTGCACTCCTGCCCATGCACACAGAGGCAGGGAAGACCTGGGGCCACTGCTCCCTCCTCCCACCTAAGCACAGCCTGCTCCTGGACTCAGCCCAGCCCCGAGGCAGCCCATGAATAATCTCATTGTTTATTTACTCTGCAGCAGCCATGCAAAGCAGCTCAGCTGGGGTTAGACGTGTGCACGTGTAACTTTCTTAACACATATGCAAATATGCTGGAATTACTCAGCTAATGAAAAAGCCTTCCCTGGCCTTGGAAAGGTTGTTTGGTAACAGTTTTTCTTTTTAAATTAGTATTATCATATGAAAAGAGATTATTTTTGGTTGCCATCTATTCAGCATTTCAGAGAATTGCATTTTCTTTCAGATCTGCTTTCCCAGTTCATTCACTGACTTTTGAAGAGGATGAGTTTTTTTTTCTGTCAGTGTCTACATGCATTTGGAATGAATGTCCAGGTAAAAGGAGCTCAGCCTACATTAGGGACCCTCCTTCACCTGCCTGGAACACAGATCTACTCTGTGGGATCCATGTCCCCTCCCAGGTTTGGGGACAGGTGCCCAAAGCACACGGTGGGAGGGCACAGCACGTGTGCACCTCCCCCTTCTCCCCCATCCTTCTGTCTGCATTCCCGAGGCTCCATTCCAACAGAAGCCAGACTTAGCCTTTGTGATCTGGCTGTGAACAGGGCCAGTCCACACCTTCTGCCTTTGCAAACCTTTCTTTGCAGGAAAATCTCTTACTTTGACATGGAAAAGCCTGGCTACTACCTGGTTCTGTTCCTTCTCTTTTACCAGGGATTTTCAGTGGAGTCACTCCAAATTCAGACTAGTTATGAAGCAGAGATGCAAGAAGCACCTCACTATAACCATATTATCATCACTAATTGTTAGGGATATGATAGAAATTCGTGCCAATAGATTATAGATATATAGATATATATAGATATATGTATCAAACATGCTATTAAAGGGGGGACCAGGGTTTAATCCTAGAGTGACACCTCGGCTGGCTGACAAGGGTGGAACTCAGCATTAACATACAAAGGAAACTCGACTGCACAGGAGATGGTTGTTCATGGTGGCATGTACCAGAGGACACCCAGTGATGATGGCCCATGAAGATACACATCTGAGATAACCAGGGCCATCAACACCTTCCACCTGAATACAGGATTCCGGGAATCGGAGGAGGAACATTTGTCTCTTCCCGGACAAGGTTTTGTGCAGCTTTGAGTGAAGAAAGAAACCAACATGAATATGAGGAACTTTGAAAGGAGACAAAGGGACTCTGCCACGGGCAAGGAAAAGAGTGTAAGAACTGTCCCTGTGGAGCAGTAAGTGTGGACAAAGGGGGATTCGGTGCGATAGAGGCCGGATCTGCATGTATCCCAGGGTCTGCACTGTCATTTTTTTATTGGTGGCTGTCGGGACTGTAATACGGTCGCAAATAAATTTTTTTGGTTTTATTTTTATTACAATTGGGTCAATTTTTATTTTACTTATAACACTGTGGTACATGCATATTCACGTGTTTCATACATTAGTCAGACATTCTTGCGAACTTTCCGATCTTTTGGGAACTCCTTTGTTTGGCTTCTTCACACTCCAGCTTATCTGTATGACATCCTGTGTGCCAGGTCAATATATTTTATTTCTTCTCGTGTCTCCCTCCTGCTGTTTCACATCCTCTGATAATGATTTAGTATGTCCTCCTTAAATTTAACATGGTATTCTCTAATTGTCCTCTGGTGCTCTGGTTTGTGTCCTGGTTATCACTTGGAGGATTCATTCAACAGAAAGGGGAACAACATGATCACTTTACACCATTTGTTTGGTTACACAGAGGTATTTTAACACCTAGTGTTCAGCTAAGGCCTATAATATAGTATATTCACCCCACTATTATTTCTATAAACTATGCAATACATACTTAAACTTATAGATTTTGTTATACTGGCAAACAGCTAAATAAAGGTATACATATATCTGAATACTTATGATCAATGCAAAAACTAATATATATAAATGCGAAAGCCAATATCATATTGCGGTCCTCTTTTTTTAACCCTCCTTTCAAATATGAATGGGCTTCAACTGTAACTGAATTTACCTCCCAGCCATTACTGCTTGTTTCAATGTTGGCTACAGTAAAGATGAGCACTGATTTCTCCCACATCTCTATTCCCCTTGAGGTATTTGAACTCTGCAAGCTAGTCACCTCCCAAGCTTCTTTTTAATAAGGCAAACAGACTGAGCTCTTTTAAGTCTCATAGTAATGTGTCCCCTGCACATCTCATCCCATGGATTATACGTATTTTATTAAATAATTTTTTTAAACCCATTCTGGTTCATTTTCAATGAAATAGAGAAGCTGTTCTAGCAGTCAAAAAAAAAAAAAAAAAAAAAAAGGGACAGAGTAGTACTGAACAATTGGACAAAAGATGATGATTCTAAAGCAAAACTGTGAAAATGGATGGATCTTTTATAACACCAGTATCTAGAGACTGCAGCCAGTGTTGGGATAGATTTCATGCTCCATAATCAGACACAGCCTAGAGATTGGCAGACTTAGTCTACAGAGGCCAAAGAAAAGAGAGGTGAACTAGAAAAACACACAAAGAGAGAAAACATCTTGCTTAACTCAGAGCAAATGTCTAAAAAAGGGCTGAGAATAAAAAGTATCTCTTCTGACTCCTTGTACATTTCCCCTCCTGCTTCCCTTTAGCTGTAAATTAATTTAATAATGTGTTCTCTAAATTAGATATCTTTTGTCCAGTCACTGTGCCAGTGTACAGTTGTTTGGATTTTTCTAGTGGGTATGTCTGATTTTGCTCTGAGAGCTGCAGTATTAGACTGGTCTTGGACATATTCCTTCGACGTCCTTGAAGCACAAATGAGGACAGTACAGAAATAGCAGTGGTGATTGACTCCTTCCTCTACCAAGGCCAGCATCTTCTCTGCAGTAATAGCCATCTGCTATCAGAAGAGGACCCGGAAACCCCACATTAAATAGGCTTCTTGGTGGTGCTGAGCAATAGGGCAAGAGGCAAGAGGCAGAAACTGATGCACAGGAAGTTCCACCTAAATATGAGGAAGAACTTCTTTACAGTGTGTGTGACTGAGCACTGGAACAGGCTGCCCAGAGAGGGTGTGGAGTCTCCCTCACTGGAGATACTCAATAACTGTCTGGATGCAGTCCTGTGCCATGTGCTCTAGGATGACCATGCTTGAGCAGGGAGTTTGGACCAAATGATCCACTGTGGTCCCTTCCAACCTAACACATTCTGTGATTCTGTGATTAAATTGTACATTGTTGGGTGAGGGTTTTGTTCCCACTTGCCTGGGGAGCCTGTTCCAGTGCCCAGCCACCCTCTGGGTGAAAAACCTTTTCCTCATAGCTAACCTAAACCTCCCCCGACTCAGCTTCATGCTGTTTCCTCGAGTCCTGTCACTGGTCACAAGAGTGAAGAGATTGCTACCTGCCCCTCCACTTCCCCTCATGAGGATGTTGAAGACTGCAATGAGGTCTCCCCTCAGTCTCCTGTTCTCTAGGCTGAACAAACCAAATTATCTCAGCTGCTCCTCATAAGGCTTGCAGATTAGCAAGTGGGTGGAGAGGTCTTAATGAAAGGTCTTATACTGGAGACTAAAATAGATTGGAATTACAGCATTATCTGGAGTGATGAAGGAATTTTATCAAGGTTGTTTCCTCAAAAGAATGCACTGACCATTGAAAAACTGCCTTTCTCCCACCTTTATCTGCATCTGAACTTATTTATCTGAATCTGAACCAACTCCACTTAGGGACAGGATGAAACTTCTTTGTTGTGAGAATGGTCAGACACTGGAACAAGTTGCCCAGAGAAGTTGTGGAATCTCTGTCCTTGAAAGTATTCAACACTGGACACAATCCTCAGCAATCTACTCTAGTTGACTGCTTTGAACAGGGATGTTGGACTCGACAATCTCCAGAGGTCCCTCCAAGCCTCAAGTAGTCTTTGTCTGGGATTCTATTGTGAGAAACGACTGCTCACTTTTAATATTTCAAAGGTTTATTAAACCTTAACAAAAATTACAACAAAGGACTGAATAAGGAAAAAGTTTTCAGCGCTGGGAATCTCCATGACTACCAGCCACATACTCATCTGCAAAATGGATGCTCAGCCTTTTATATCTTTAGCCTCTTCCAAAGTTTTGTCAGTCAACTCCTTCTCTGCCGTCCATTGGTGGAGATTACTTTCTTATATCTTGATTGGAGGTCAGGTGTTGCTATGCTGCATCTCCTGGTAAACTGGCCTTCTCCAAATGTCCTGACTACTAAGGCTATTACAAGGGGGAGGGAAAAGAGGTCTACGGGGAGGGCATATTACAATCACATTACTATATATCTATCTCTTAATTGTGAGAGCCAACTATTACATTACTCATCTGTAACAATATGAATCTATGAATAAAATTAATTATTTTTTAAATTAGTCACTGTTATGGGTTAGGTTTCTCATGGAATTTCTTTCCATTGTTGCCAGGGAGACACTGGAAAGGGGGGAGATGGCAGCTTTCTAGGTTAATAGACAGCGATTAAGAAACAAAAGGAGTAGCCATTCGCTCTGGCATACCACTGTAATGGTTTGGCTGTTCTTAGCTGGGGATGAGCAGTCTTCTCCCTGCTGGGACCGGAGACTGTCAGTAGTGCAGTTTTGTCCCTGGACTTCTGCGCAGCGACTGGGCACTGCTGTGGAGCTCTCCCTGCTGCCTGCTTGTAAGCCCATTGCTTGCAAGCTCGTTGCTTGCGAGAGAGAGAAAGGGTCCTGGCTGGCCCGTTGACTGTGACTCTGGTGGCTGCCAGCGCTGGAAGACCAGCACAGTCCACATGAGTGCTCCGGGAATCACCCCTTGCCCCCCACCTCTTCACTCTTGTTCAAGTCGGCATCATCCCTGGGGAGGTCCTGAGCTCGCATTGGAGCGTCCCCTGCTGGCCGCGGGGAAACTACTGCACCCTGTCTGCCTCACCAGAACCGCCAGCCGGCTGCAAGTAAGTCATTGCAGCCTTCTTCTTCGCCAGAGCCGACAGTGCCCCCTGCCGGCGGTCGTCATAACTACATCAAAGGGGAAACTGCTTGGCAGATGGGAAACTTCTGTTATGGTTTTGTTTGTCTTGTTATATATATTTTATAGTAAAGTCTCGGGTTCCCTATGGTTGGGATGACCCCAAGCCAGCCCGATGGTCAAAGAAAGAGTCAGAGTTCTTAGTTTGTGGTTGTCAAGGTCGTTTATTGTTGTTTATCTAAGATGTTTTTTCTCTGACCCGCCACAGGCCTGTCTGGCAGGTCGGTCCAAGGCACACTACACGCCTCCCAGGCTGGTGCTATCTTTTATACTAAAAATGACGTATACTATGTTTGCAGTTATTTTCCAATACCTATCACCTATGTTAGACAGTGACTTTCTACTCTAAACCAATCTGTGAGTGCCAACATCATCCTGAACATGGATGCCAGGGAGAAGAAAGAAGAAGGACACATCTACTATTTTGTTTTCTGATTGTGCCACTCCCGAATGATTAAATTGTATACAAAAACTCATTCTCACTGAGCCAAGAATTTCCAGTTCCTGAGGCTCAAAAGGAGCCACAGGGAGAAACTGTATCCAAATCCCCCATCCATCCACAGGGTTTGTGATGGCTTGCAGAATCCCTGGAGGGATGTTCTTTGGGATTGGCCACTCACTCACTGGCAAGCCTACCAAGCATGTTGAAAATGGTTTTTTCAGCCTTGAATGCGTCAAACAGATGCTGTCCAAACCCACTGCATTGGCCAAAGTCTCCCAAACATTCTCTTTTGGCTGGGCCACAGGCAAATCTGCCTCATTGCTCAAGGCAATAGGTGAAAGGATGAGGCACGTAAACAACACCTGACTGAACCCTCTGCTCATGGCCCCACTCCCTGCGAGAGACTTTGCAATGCAATGACACCCAAGTCCCGAAAGAAACCCCAAGTCCATGAACTCCTTATATGTTGGTCGAGGAGGTGTCCACGGTCTTGTCATCTCCTTCCGCCTGTGCACTTACTTCTTTGTTTCCTTGATCTGTGTCTGTCTGTGTCTGAGTCCGGTAGGGCTTCATGTGTCTTGCTGACACCCACTTCAGTCCTTGCTCTGTGGAGACACAAGCAAAACGCTTGCCCCCAGTAATTAGTTTGAAAGGACCTTCAACTTGCCCTGTCTCCGGGTTCCGGATCAAAACTAAAGGATTCTCCCTTAGCTTTGCCCGCGTACTCTTTGTAAAATGTCTGATAATTGGTGGAGTCGGATCTGAAAAAGAGCCATTTAGAAAATTCAACACATACAGAGCTTTGTTCAACCGCATGTGAGGTGTTACTTCTGCCTCCCCCCTTTTTTGTTTATCCAAGAGGGATTTCAGGGTGTGATGTGTTCTTTCAATGATTGCTTGACCTGTGGGAGAGTGTGGAATACCAAAGGTATGCCTGACTCCCCACTTTTTCAGAAACCTGTCAAGCACCTTCCCTATATAAGTCGGTCCATTATCTGTTTTTATTTCCTGTGGCACCCTTAATGATGCAAATGCTTGTAGAAAATGTCATGTGGCATGTTTCGTGGTTTCCCCTGTATGTAAAGATGCAAAAATCGCTCCTGAAAAGGTGTTGACTGAGACATGAATGTTTTGAGCTGTCCAAAAGATGGATATTTTGTGACATCAGCTTGCCATAATTGAAGACTCTGCAATCCCCTTGGATCGACTGCTCCAGTGGACGCAGGTGGCTGCACAAGCTGACAATCTGGACATGCGCTGATGATTTCCTTCGCTTGACTTTTTGAAATGTGAAAGGATTCTATCAACACCTGTGCATTTTGATGAAAAAATGCATGACTCAGTCTTGCCTGTTCTAAAATGTCTTGTAAAGGTTGTGAGATGGACATTGTCAATTTGCCTGCCTGGGCATTCCCTTCCGCTAGAAATCCTGGAAGAGAGGAATGTGCCCTAACATGAGCGACAAAATATTTGTGTTCCCTGCTTTCTAGCAAATCCTTCATACATAACAAGTATGAATATAACATTTCATTGTCTGACTCCTTTAAAAGTGAACCTTCCAACCGTTTGACCACATTTGCAACGTATGCTGAATCTGTGATCAAGTTGAGTGGTTGCTGAAACAACTGGAAAACTCTGACCACTGCTGCCAATTCCACAATTTGTGGTGACCCTTGTACTATTTTTATGTTTGAATCCCATTTCCCTGAGACCGGATTTTTCCATGTGATTACTGATTTGTGAGTCTTCCCTGAACCGTCAGTAAATACTGTCAACCCGTCCAAGGGTTCCTCACTTACTTTTGGTTTCTCCCTGAAAGTCACCCTTGCCTTTAGCAATCTGTGACTTGGGAAATGAATTGTGCAAACACCTGGATACCCTAACAATGTGATTAGTAAATCTTTTGATTTCTGAATTGCCCAATCAAAGTATTGTTTTTTCATTGTTGAAAATTCTCTGCCTGACATTGTCAGCAACCTTGTTCTCGCTTTGATTATGATTTATGACACCATCTCCAGATCCATGAGGATGGTTCTCGGAGACCTGTAAGATAAAAACACCCACTCTATGATTAAAAGAGGGTCTCTCTGAGACGAATCCCACTGGAAAATCAAACCATATAATTGTGGTTTTTCCCCCAGCACTGCCAAAGGGAAAGGCAGTGTCTCTACAAAATGATGTGCCTGTTTCTGTTAGATGATTACTGCAATTCTCTCGAGAGTTTTTTGTGCTTCAGGTGTGAGAGTTCTGGGAGATTTGATGTCATCGTTCCCTCTCAAAAAGTCGAACAGTGATGAGATGTCATCATTCGTGATTCCCAAGATCGGTCTCATCCAGTTGATTTCTCTCAAAAGCTGTTGCAGGTCCTGCAAAGTTTTGACTTCTGAGCTGATCTCCAGTTTCTGTGGTTTTATTGTTTGCTTTGTGATTTTCCATCCCAGATATTTCCATGGTGAGACCTCTTGAACTTTTGATGTGCTGATTTCCAATCCTGCTTTCTGCACTTCTGCAATCACGCAATCATGAGCTTCCTGCAGCTCCCATTGTGTTGATGCTGCGATGAGCAAATCATCCATATAGTGAATGATTTTTGCTTCTGGATACTTCTTCTGTGCTGGAGACAGAGCTCGAGCCACGTACCATTGGCAGATAGTCAGTGAGTTTTTCAGGCCTTGTGGCAAAACAACCCAATGGTACCTTTGCAGAAGCTCCTCCCTGTTGATGCTTGGGACAGAGAATGCAAATCGAGGAGCATCATCTGGATGAAGTAGAATGCTGAAGAAGCAGTCCTTGAGATCGATGATCACAAGTGGCCAATCTCTCAGGATCACTGAAAGAGAAGAAAGTCCCAGTTGAAGTGGTCCCATGTCTTCAATGACTTTTTTGATTTTTCTGAGATCATGAAGCAATCTCCATGAACCTGAAGTTTTCTTCCTGATGACAAACACTGGAGAGTTCCAGGGGCTAGTTGTTGGTTTGATGTGTCCTTTCCGTAACTGTTCCTCAACCAAATCCTTCAGAGCACTCAATTTTTGCCGTCCAAGGGGCCACTGGTCCACCCAGACAGGATTGTCCGTTTTCCAAGTCATTTTCAGAGTGGTGAGTGCTGCAGTGACCCCCACTAAAAATCCACTTCCAGCTTTGTGCTTCATTGTGTCAAAAGATCCCGACCCCAAACCGTGATGGGCTTCCGCACAACAAAAGGACAGATGATTGCTGTTTTCTCCCCTGGTCCTGAGACAACAATTGCTTCCTCACTCTGCAGACATAGGGAGTTCCCTCCTATGACTGAGAGAGAGGTCAAGGGTTTGACTAACTTCCATTCCCGGGGCCAAAATATGTATGAAACGACTGTGACGTCGGCCCCTGTGTCGAGCATTCCCCTGATCATGATCGACTTTCCACCACAAGTCAATTGACAGACGATTGTGGGTCGATCTCGACCTATATGTTTCACCCATGAGGCATGCATTTCCACATGGTCAGCAAAAGAACACCCTCGCTGATCAAACACCAACATGACCTGTTCCGCTGCATGAGGTCGCAAGGCAATAGCTTTAGCTATTGGAGTATTTTCTGGAACAGTCATTGGCAGCTGAAGAGCTTTGGCCAGGACTGTCAGCTCTTCGTTTTGATCTGCTGAGATGATCGAAGGATAAACAACAAGTCCAAGAGTACTACTTCTGTCTTTCCCTATTATTAAAAAGTCTTGCCCTTTCCATGAAGTCCTAGTGACACCCGTGGGTATCACTGCATGACCCTTATCTAAAAAGCATGTCACTTTGGAGCTTGCCAAGGTGCATTGAGCTCCTGGTGGCAGTAACTCTGGGTCACTGGGGACCCCACAGATTGTCCTGCTGAGGGAATCAGCTTGTCATTCCCCGATGATTGTCCTGTTTGCTCTTGTGTTGCCGCCATCACTTGTGTTGTCGCACGCTGATGATTCGCGCTCTTTTTCGAGTTTCCCGGATGCGGCAGGGGTCTTCCGTCAACATCTGTCTGTGAGCGGCAGTCACTGGCAAGATGCCTCCCTCTCCTGCACCTGGGGCAAATGTCCACTGGCTTTTGTGTCTTTATAAGTTGTGGGCAGTTTCTCTTAAAGTGCCCATAGGCTCCGCATTTGTAGCACTGTCCTGAGTTGTTGCCCTTTTTGAGGGTTGCAAGAACCTCCTTGAACATTGTTTCCATCTGCTGCTCCATCCATTCCTCCACGATGGATGCAACATGCTGAGGTGTCCCCACCTTGCTGCACGCTTCCACCATCTCAGCCAGAGAGGGTTCATTGTTCGGTATCGCGCTGATGATTCGCCTGCACTCTGGATTGGCATTGGCAAAGGTGAGACTCCTGAGTAGATGTGGTTTCACCGCCTCATCGGTCACTTGTCGATCCATCGCCTGCGCGAGACAATCTGTGAACAAAGAGAAAGGCTCGGAAGGACCTTGCCTAATGCTTGAGTAAATGGTGTCTTGAACCCCCGCTGGTGCAATTTGCAGGATTGCTCTTCATGCCGCTTCTTTGATGTCTGCCAACACATCTCGTGGAAGTCTCACCGCTTGTTGCGCTGGATTGTCCTCTGGAGGATCACCTGCCAACTGTGCCAAGGTGAGGTTCGCATTCGGTCTGCCCTGGTATCTGGCTCTCAGTTCCTCGAGCATCCTTCTCCATCTTGCATTCCACACAAGGGCCTGTGTATCTGTAAGAATCCTCACCACAAGACATTTGAGATCATAAGGTGTTAAATCATAGATGTTGAAAGTGCCTTTTAAAAGCTGCTTAAAATATGGAGAACTCAGTCCATTGTCTCTGACCGCTTTCATTAAATCCTTAACTATTTCATGATCTATCCGTTCCCATCTTGGATTTTGGCCCTGTGCATCATAAGTCACCGGCATCACAAGAGCTTCTGCGTCTTGTATCACATGTCTTTCTTTCATTACCTTTTTCTGGATGTCTGTCCAATCCACTACCATGGATACCTGTTGGTAGAGTGGAGGCGTCTGCTGTGGTTGCTGCCATGCTGCAGCCTCTCCTATCTTGGGACTCACTGGCATCAGTGGCATCTGTGCTTCCGTTGACTCCGGATGAGGAGCAGCATCACCTTGAATTGCCTGAAAAATCTGAGGAAGACGAGTCAACAACTCTGGACAAGGTCCTAGAGCTGCATCTAGATACCGTAAAAAGAATTGGACAACACCCTTTGGCATTGAGACTGATTGATACATTGAGACGATGGATGCAATATGTTGAGGCGTCCCCACCTTGCTGCATTCCTCCACCATATCTGCCAAGGTGGCCTGATGTGGCATGATGCTGATGATCTGTTTACACTCATCGTTGGCATTGGAGAATGCAAGGCTCTTGAGCAGAAGTGGTTTGGCCGCCTCATCAGCCACTTGTCGATCCACTGCCTGCAAGAGACGATCTGTGAATGAGGCAAATAGCTCCGAAGGACTTTGCTTGATGTCCATGTAGATGGTGTCCTGGACTCCTGCCAGTGCAATCTGTAAGATTGCTTTTCGAGCCGCTTCCTTGATGTTGCTGAGCACGTCTCGTGGAAGCCTTGCTGCTTGCTGTGCTGGGTTGTCATCAGGAGGATCACCAGCTAATTGTGCCAAGGTGAGTTTTCCATTTGGTCTGCCCTGATATCTGGCTCTCAGTTCCTCCAGGGCTCTCCTCCATCTCGTGAGCCACACAAGGGCCTGCGTGTCTGTAAGAATTGATGACACAAGATATTTAAGATCATATGGTGTTAAGTCATATATACCGAAAGTGCCTTTCAAAAGTTGTTTAAAATATGGAGATGCCAGTCCATTATCTCTGATGGCCTTGGCCAGATCCTTAACTGCATTGAGATCTAGCCGTTCCCATCTCGGGTTTTGGCCCTGTGAGTCATAATTCACTGGCATTGCGATGTTTCCTGAGCCCTGAAATAAATATCTTTCCTTTGCTAATTCTGTCTGAATATCTTGCCAATATACCTCTGCACTTGGCAATGTCGAAAGTACCTGTGCTCCCATGGGTACTTGCCTGTAGAGTGGAGTCGTATGTCGCAGCTGCTGCCATGCTGCAGCAGAACTCACCGACATCAATGGTGTCTGCATTCCTTGTTGTCCTCCCGCTGCTTGCAGGTTCTGTGAAGATGAAGATGAACACTTATAAATGAAAGAGGAGCATCTGCTGTTGAGGAAAAAACATGACTGCCTCACATCGATTGAAAAATCTGTGGAAGATGAACCAACAGCTCTGGATGAGACTCCAAGGCCGTGGCTAAATACTGTAAAAGAAATTCGACAACTCCCTTTGATATTGAAATTGACTGCCCCTGGCTGGAAGAGCCAGCAGCCTTTGGTGTTGAAAGTGTCCAGGCTGGAACACCCTCTGAAGCAGTAATATGTATAGTATCATCCTGTCGCTGTGCTTCAGCAGGAATGTCCTGAGCCTCATGATGTTCAGGAAGCAATGGAGGTTCCTCTCGTTGTGCAGGCATTGTCTTCCTCGACGTAGTTTTCTTTTTATAAGAAACTGGGGAAAAATGATGCAATGTTACAGTCCCACCACTAGGTGGAGCTGTGGTTTGACCAGCTGAGGTTGACACGGTGAATGACTGTGACGCTTGCACATTCTCACTGCACTCTCCCGCTTGTTGCTCTGATAAATCCTTGAGTATCTCTCCTAACAACTGCTGTACATTTGCAAACTCTGCCATCTGAGACTTTGACTGTTGCTGTATCATTTGCTTTAACCTTGTAATATCTGTGGGTTGCTGGGATTGGCTGTGGGTTGGCTGGCCGCCTGTCGGTTGCCATGGAAATGGAGGGAGGGTGGCACCTAGGGAGACTTCCACACCCTGACCACGCTCCGTCCCTGCCTGTGTCATCACGGGGACGTTGACGCTCCCGCCCTCCCTCCCCGATGGCGATTCTTCCGAGTTCGCTTCGGCGCAGCTGTGGTCTCGGAAATGCCCCCATCCTCCTCGAGACTGACATCATCACTGTCCTGTTCCCACTCTGGCTCTGTTGTTTCCATTCCGCTCTGATCCCCATGGGGATCCACCTCTCCTGGCTCTGTGCCAACACCCACAACCCGGGCACACGGTTTTCGCCCTGTCAGTGCCCGTGTTGCCCCTGCGAGTCGGGATAGACCCTTCCCTGCCCCGGCTTCCGGGTTTTGCGTCACCAACGTGCACCTGCTGCATCCCAGCGCCGCCACTGACCACTGCTGGTCGAGCACTTGCTGCAGCTGGATTCTTGGCTCTTGCGACCTTGCGCTCTGTCCCAGCCAGCTTGGCCCTGCTTGGCGCAGCTGCTGCCAGCTGTGAGCATTCCCCATATGGCTGCCTCCACAGCCACGCGAGCCCTTGCCATCGCACCCGTCACCGGGCCCGCTGGACGCACAACTGCCCCACCTGCGCTTCCTGCTGCCTCCGTGGCTCCTGCCGCCCTCATGGCCCCCCCGGCTGCCTCCTCTGCCGCCCTTGGCTGCTGTATGCTGCCCAGCACCACTGCAAGAGGCTGACCCCCCTCACCTTTGGGCCCTGTGGTCTTGTCTGCACCCTCCCCCGTCAGTCCCTCTGCTGCCGCCGCCGCCTCCCCCGCCATGAGTGTACTCAATTTGGGACTACGAGCCTGACCATAGGCGAGACCCCACTTTTCCTCCTCACCGAGGGAACTGGCTAATTTCGGCTTTCCTGGGACTGGTTGAGGGATGTCCGCATCAGAGGACCCTGGAGATTCTGGGGGTTCTAGAGATTCTGAGGACTCAAGGGACTCCGAGGACCCTGGACGTGATGGTAAATCGTCCTGCTCCTTTTCAGCGTGAGGCATTACTGCTTCCCCTGGATCAGTGGTGGAGAGAATTGCCTCCTGCTGATGGCAGGGCAATTTCCCTCCCTCTGCTCCTGTAGTAGCCTGGGCTGCCCGCTGCTGGCTGACAACCCCCCTGCCATGCCGCAAAATTGACTCCAGCATTACCCTTGCTGAAGGCAAAAGCTTCATGGCAATCTTATCTTTTCTTGTGGCTAAATGATAAAGGTGTCTGTTGATCTCTTGCCAGAAGCCTGGCTCAAACAACAGACGAGATTCCGAGTGTGGGTAGTTACATCTGACCCATAAAAATAAATCTTTAAGTTCTTTTGCAGCAATCCCCACAGGATATGTGGCTGCCACGCCCTGTAGGGCTGCCAAGATGTTGAGCTGCTCTTGGGAGTGTGTCTCCCCCATGTTCTCAATCTTGACCTTTCTCACCAAAAGCTGAAGCACCGCGAGGTCGGTCCGGAGGTTGTCCTGGTCACTGGCCAGCAGATCACAGGTGAAGATTCCCAGGCACACTTCTGGTCGTTCTCTCTTCTAGGCCGTGTTCAAGGTGATGTTTTTCCCAAGGGTCAGGTTGTTCTTCCTGGGATTTTTTTCTCTGGTGGTGTGCCTCTTCTTGGGTTGGATTTCAGTGTCTGGTGGCTTGGCTGCTTGCCAACGGCTCACCTCTGGGGTGCCTACCCAGGAATGCCAGTTCTCAGGGTCTCCTCTGGTCAAAATGACCCCAAGGTGTGTTGAAAGTCTCTTGTCCCCAACCCAGCTGTCAAAGAAGAAGTCAGAAGTCTTCGGCTGTCGTTCTCAAGGTTGTTTATTATTTCTTATCTAAAACATTTTCTGTCTGGCCTGCCAAGGTCTGTTCAGCTGGTCAGTCTGAGGCACACTGCCCGCCCACAGGGCTGGTGTTGTCTTTTACACTATAAACTACGTATTTGATATTTACAATTATGTTTCAATACCTATCACCTATGTTAGATAGTGACTTTCTACTTTACACCAATCCCAAAGTGCCACCATCACCAAGAAGATGGAGGCTAGGAAGAAGAAGGAAGAAGAACAGGACAATGCCCAGGACTTCAAAGCCCCCTGGCTGGAGCTCGGATCATCCAGGACCATCAGGGAGACGTCCTGGCTTCTGACACCAATGCACCAATTAGTTTGGTGGGTTCAGTGCTGGTCAATCACTAGTGCACTCACTAGAATGTACTTACTAATTTCTTGCTGTGAGATAGGATTAGGATAAAAGCAAAGCAGGGCTCAAAACTTTAAAAGGGTATAAAGAAGAGTTTAGTAACAGTAACTAAAATAAAAAGTAATAAGAATCAGAACAAAACCTTCAGAACACTTCTCCTCCCCCTACAACCTTTTCTTTCCCACTGACAATGTAAAGAGACAGCACCTAAATTTTTCAGTCAGTTTACCACCTCTAGAATAGTCTTTCTTCAATTCAGTTAGGGAGAGAAGTCCCTGTTATTAGTGTTATGGAGATTTCTCCACAAGAAAACAGTTCTCTAGTGGCTTAATTTTCATGAATAGCAGCCACCCGGGGAAATCTGCAATCGTGAAATCCCTCCCATTTCCACAACTTTTCCTACAGCTGTGTTTATGGGCCATGTCAACTTATGGGTTACTGTTTTAAAGATGAACTGTTGAAAAGTAAAAGTTCTCTTTATCTATCTCTGAAATCATCTTAATCTCTGGGAACAGAGTTTCTTTCTTTCTTTCTTTCTTTCTTTCTTTCTTTCTTTCTTTCTTTCTTTCTTTCTTTCTTTCTTTCTTTCTTTCTTTCTTTCTTCTCTGTTCAAACGTCTCATAGGATCAGCTACTTCAACATCTGCTTACTTGAAGCACTGAAAGAGTTAATATCTTGCCCTGGGCCTGCAGATGGTCACGTGACTCCGGCCGAGCTTGGTAGCTTGCGGGTTGGAGTTGCGGCTGAGCTGGGGAGGGAGGCAGAGTGGCTAGGATCTCAGCAGCCAGCATGTCGGGGCTGATGGCTTCTCCTCCCCTCTGCCCGGTGGTTGCGGGCGAATCTCAACGGTGGTAGAATCTTGGCCGAGCAGGCCACGGCCCGGGGCAGCTCCTAGGGCCTGGCGGACCCGGCTCAGTCCCGGACTGGCGGCGGCGGGGCAGGGTTTAGTAGCAGCAAAGTTTTAGCAATCGCAGCCATGGCCTGGCCCCGCCTCGGCCCCGTGGCTTCCCCTCCCCCCTGTCCAACAGCTGATGGGGGGGGCTCGGCAGGCACCTCACGGCAGGGGTCCTCTGGCCTGGCCCATTACCTCTTTGCCGACTGGAAAAGAAAGAGAAATTTCCTGGGATTTTTCATTTTTTACATGAGTGTTCACAGAGGCGTATCAGCTTTCTCTTTGCATCATTTCTGTGAGTGCCTCCCATGCAAAACCACCACAGATGAGATACGGTACAAAGACCTCAGAAGGATGCATGACTTTCCAGCTTTGCCCTTGCAGCCACAGGAACTAGATACACTAGGGACTTTGCATGCTTTGCTATGCTTTAACATTGATGATACGTTTGATGTTTATATGAACAGTGTTAACTTCGATGTCTCTCCTAAAGGTATTTTTAGCAATGCTTCCTTGTGGTGTAATCAGACCTTGGAAAGTCAGCTGACATCTGGCATCAGCACTACTGCTCTCCCTTCAGACTTGTTCTTAATATGCGGAGAGTGTGTCTGGAAAGGTATACCAGGCAAAGCTGTTGGTGAACCTTGCATCATTGGCCAGCTAAATTGGACTGCTCTAATTATTGCAGCACAGCATCTTGTTTGGCGTAGCGCACAGGTTCTTAACAAGAAATGCAATCCAAAGGTAACCTTTTGGAATACTGCAGAACACCTCTCTGGCAGCATAATACCATCAATTGGTACTTCTCATGCTTTGGCTTCTTTAAACAAGCTTGGCTGCTGGCTTGCAAAGGAAGTTAATACTACTAGTGCCACTCTTTCAGCAATGCTAATTGATGTTAACTCATTGCGACATGCAACACTGCAAAACAGGGTGGCCATTGACTTCTTGCTCTTGGCTCAAGAATTTGACAGCATGTGCTGCATGAACCTAAGTGATCATTCAGAATCCATTCACAAGAGTATCAGCAATCTTAAGCAGCTTACCAAACAACTACAGCAACATGATAAGGTTGGTTGGTGGGGAATGTTTTCATGGCTTGACAACCTCCGCTTCGTGGTATGGCTTAAACATTTAGTAATGTATCGCATAGTTATCCTTGGTGTGTTTTTATTGATTATGATATGTGTTATAGGTAATAAATGATAAAGCTGAAATAATAATTAATAAAATAGGTTTTATTTCACGACTGAAATTTGGTCTCTGATAGCCACAATCAAAGGGACAGCGTCGAGCCTGGGATTGGCGCTGGGTGAACTCTGATCCGAACTCTACCACTTCAGATCCCCTCTGTTCACAAATGCTGTCTCTGTTGGAGTAGTTTTTATACAGTTTTTTCTGCCTGGGGCAGCGTTTCTCCTATTCTTTTTGTGGCTTCACATATTCATGTAGTCTCCTTTCTCTGTGCTGGGCTGGACAAAACCATTTCTGGGAAGCAATGAATTCTGATCATCGAGTTACGGGAACCTGGTATTGGAATGCATACTCCTGATGACTCTATCTCGATCATAGATACTTATGGTGTATTCATCGCTTGGGTGTTTCCTGGACTGTCTGGGGAAAGGGCCCATCTCTGCACGGAGCCACATCTTTTTGTTTGTTAATTAGGTCTTTCTCTCTGCTGCCATCTGTGGTTTGGCAATTTGTGAAGCAATCTTTCCCCGGCTCCGGCTTGTGGTTTTAAAACTTTAAGAATTTTTCTTACAAGCATAACTTATTTCATGTATATTTCATATAATCACGAATTATTCCATATCATATATTACAATCCCTCCCCTTCTACATAGACACATTAATTCGTGCTCCTTTCTACAATTTTCATATTTCTCAACTATTTGTGAGCTTTTCCCTAAACCCATATAACTATTCTAGTTTCTACAACCTATTTGTTTGGTGTTTCTAGGAGGAGAAAAAGGGATCCCCTTAGTTCTCTTCAGACTCTATCTTTATCCCATTCTTCTCGTGGCACTTCCTGGTATATTCTATAAACAATCCCATCTTCTTTTATCTGTTCCTCAAACTTAGCCAGGGCCTCTGCTGCTTTACTGTTTACTTCTCCTTCTCTTAATTTCATTATTTTAGATACTTGGTTTAATCTCTCAGGAGCACATCCTGGGTCTATAGGCATAGCTGTTATCTGCATACCTTGTACTACTGAATGTATTAATCTAATAAAACATGGTATTAACCAGGGTAGAAATATAACCCTGGCTACTGAACATAATATGGAAAACACTACCTTCTTCCACCAAGCTCCTTCAAACAAATGATCCCACCAAGACGCCTGGAGGATGGAATTCCATTTCTGGACTGGAACATGTGCAACCCTTTTAATTTCTGCCGCAAGGCCTCTGATGGTCTCACCGTAATCATAAATTTCTATACAACATTCAGATTCATTAAACTTTCCACAGACTCCCCTCCTCGGCTAACAAATAATCTAATGCTATCCGATTTTGGTACACAAAAGCTCGCATTTGGGAATGTTGCCTTGATAATAGCTCAAGGGCGTCTGAGGTATGATTTGAGATGATCTCCACTACTGCCTGGAGTCTTATTAATCTGTTTAATAGATAAATTGGGGTTCTATATCCCCAGCTTCTGTCTTGGGCCCATGTTGCAGGGCCATGATATTCTATTATTGTCTCTGCAGGCCACTCTTCTTCACCCCATGTCTGACTGCTGCTTACAATAGGGAATTTCTTCTTTATTTATCTCTTCTTTCTATTTAAAGTTTCATACAGAGGTGCTCCCAATAAGCTACTTTCAGATCTGGGTAGTGTAAAGAAAACAGGTCGATTCAGGCCTAAAGTGCATGATCCTTTCCATTTTCGGGGTAACTCGCTATATGCTTTTTTCCCACATATTCAATATAACCCATTAGGGGCTTTCCATTTAATTTTTGTGTTTTCTGGTTCATTCCTGTAATCCCTTAGTTCTTCCAGGGATTGGTAAGGGTTGGCTCCAGAGCCTTTGTTCCAACAAAGTCCAATTTTATCACTTCATTTGCAGTTGGTCCCCTTCTTGTGACTCCAATACCCAGCAGGAGGTTCTGGTAGCCAGACCTTGCTTTTGTTATTTGAGTTCACCACTAGGGTGGATATACATGGGGTATATCCCACTACCTCAGTATATTCTTTTCCTTCTCTACTAATACAAATTGTTCCAATTACCCTTTGATCTAAGACTCATCCCTCAGGTCTCTGTATCGTTTTTGAAATTTGAACATTGTCCCATTTTAGAAGTTGCTCTGGAGTTAAACTCTCACCTTTCCAAGGCCATTTTTCGGCTGACTTAAGCCCCCTGCAAATCCAACAATTGGACAATCCTAATCCAGTAGCAATTTCCTGCATCAGATTTATAAATAAATTTCTGTCTGAAGCAGGCTATCCCCAGTTATGGTACTGTTTTTCCAGTTGGTCATATTGTTCACTCAGGGTTTTTAACCTCTCTTGTTCTATCCTCCTTTTTCTCATTTCTGACTCGTGCCTTTTTAATTCTTGAGCCACCTGCTTCATTTTACTTTCTGAGTCTACTCCCTCTTTGTTCCTTGAAAAACAGAAAGTTTTATTGAATTGTAAACAGACCCTGTCATTGTTATCCTCAAGGAGATCAAGAATAACAGGCTCATTATTGAGGGCTAGTCTACTTTCATATTTCAAGTTTCTTCCTACCCAGTAAGTCTTTCTGCCTATCACATACATTCCTAACTGATTGTTGTCATAACATAGCTTGTTAACTTGAAAATAGGCTACAAATATTGATTCCATTTTCCCCCCAATCCACACCATGCGATTACATTGATTACAAGTAGGAATAGGTATCTGCTCAGCATTCCTCTTATACATTTTATGTATGGGTGTTTCTGACTGCCCGTCCTTAGATGACACTTTTTGAATATACTATATTATTTTTCTGTCTAATTCACATATTCCATACCGAGTGCCATTTAAGGTACAGTACCCGCTTTTCTTACCATAGCTGCAGTCTTCTGGGGCTGGGTATGCTGAAGTTTCTGCCTCTCCTTGTCCTTCCAGGAGAATTTGCAAACATCGTCTGCACTCATTACCGGGACTTTGCCTCTCAGTGCTGGGCAAATTTTCCGGGTGCAGACTATTTGTACTGCACACCACTAGGCTCAGGCCCATCAGGATTCCCCATAGGTGTACTCCTCTGCCCTTGCCTACGCCCACTAGGTTGCCACCAGCGGCGAGGTAAACCATCTTCTCAGCAGCAAGACTATTCTTCCAGGGTTCTATACCTTGACCGAGCCGCATACCGCCTTTTAAAAATGCCCCACCTTTATAGTTTGACCACACCTGCTCTGCAGAGTACTTTATTCAACCTCTGGCACTCAACTGTTAGGATTTGAGCCTTTGAATTTAATTTTCCTCCTATCTCATTTTGAAACAAGTGATATCACTCCGGGGAGTCTAATTCTATTATGCCCAAATCAGTAGTGAGTTCTAAGATACGGCTAGTCAGATACTGTTCTTCCTCTATACACCTTGTGCACAAGCCCTTAGGCCTATATCTCCTATTACAATGTGTGACCCAAACCTTGTGACAATATTCACATTTAAAATAGACAAATGGATAGCATTCACAACCAGTCACTATGTAACTTATCTGATCCCTCTTGGTCATTTACTTGGCCAACTCAATTTTACCTTTAGGTCTCCAGGAGGAGAGGTAACTTTCCACTCAGGTGTCTCTTCCCAGTGTTCGATCTTTTTCACCCGAGATGTGTGTGTCCAGCCTTTTTCTGCTGTTCGAACTGCTGTGTCTGTGGTTAAAAGGACAAGAAAATGGCTTTCCCAGTGAGGGGAGAGGGGGACTTCCTTCCAGGTTTTTATAAGCACTTTATCTCCCTGCTGTATTTTATGTATGGCGAACCCTAAAGGGGTGCTCTGTGTTACTATCCCCTGTTTTTGCAATTCCTGTAGATTTTTATTTATTGCTATTAGGTAGGGTTGTATTTGTCCATCTTCTATCTTAGGGTGTCCTACTGGCATTCCATGTTCATAAGGCATCCATATAGCATTTTGAAAGGTGATAGCCCTGTCTCAGAGTGAGGCATGGTCCTGATGTTTAGTAAAGCTAAGGGAAGACATTTTAGCCAGGACATCTTAGTTTCTAGCATTAGTTTTGATAATTGGGCTTTTAACGTCTGATTCATTCTTTCAACCTGTCCTGAGCTTTGAGGATGCCATGGGGTATGGTATTCCCACCGGATTCCTAAGGCCTCTGCTAGTTGTTTAATGATTTTTGAGGTGAAGTGTGTCCCTTGATCTGAATCTATGTAATTTACTATTCCATATCAGGGTACAATTTCTTCTAGTAGAATTTTTGACACTGTCTGAGCTGTAGCCCTAGAGCTTGGAAAGGCCTCTATCCAATGGGTTAGCTTATCGACTATTAACAATAAGAATTTATATCTCCCTAATTTGGGCAGTTCAGTAAAATCTACCTGGATCCTTTCAAAAGGACAGTACGCTATTGGGCAACTTCCCAACACTACCTGTTGTGCCCTGGCCCAATTAACCTTCTGGCAGATCATGCATCCTTGCACTTCCTGCTTGGCCAATTCAAAAATCCCCTTACATCCGAAGAATCTCAGAAATTGTTCTGCAAGGGCCTGAGCCCCCCAATGGGTCTGCTGATGTAATCTCAAAATTTTTCTGGTATAGTCCTTAGATAGTAGTTCTCTCCCGTCTGGCAATCTCCACTTACCTTCTTCTAACCTTCCTCCCTGTCACGGTTTGACCAGGAAGTGAGTTTCTGGGAAAGTTGTGGTCAAACCAATCAGTGGCCAGATTTGAAATTGGCACCTGGTGTGGCCACTGGGGACCTGGATACGCCTCTGAGAACACACAGGGGTTAAAAGCAGAAGATTCCCAGAGGGACTTTCTCTCTTGAGTCTGGCCGGTGAGTTGATCTGACCTGCTCTCCCGCCCAGCTGTGTCTGGGTGGGGGAGGCCATGTGGCCTGTGGGAAGGGAGGCCGGAGCCCCTGCAAGATGCAGGGGTGGAGAAGATCTGGGATGTTTTGGGCAGCCCCCCCTCCGGGAGAGAGGGATAGAGAGTCTGTGCTGGCTTGAAATTTGATATCTTGTGCTGGCACCATGGCCAGGAGAAGAAGGCGGGGAGGGCAAGGTGCCCAGCCGCAGGCAGACCGCGCTGAGGTTTTGATCCCTTTTGTGCTGAGACAATGGAAGCTGTAAAAACACTGATCCTCCCCAGCTGAGAATTTTCTTTTTGTTTGCAATAAAAGCACTCTGGGATACATTTCTGGCTGTTTGAGTACCTCTTCTGATGAGGGGTTCTGTCTCCTCTGAGGTTGATGGTTCTGTGTTGGTTTTACAGGATCTTGGGCCCATCCCTGTTTTTGGGCTTCCCTAACTGCTGCTACCAACACCTTTGCTTGTGCTTTCTGCTTTTCTTCATCTCTTCTCATATGCCTCTTCTCATATGCCTCTGTGCCTCTCTAAGTAAGTCCTGCAATCCTTTCTCCTGCCAATTTTGTATTTTCTCCAGTTTCCTCTGTATATCCTTCCATGATTTTGCAACAAATTGTGTTTTTAACAGGATCTTCCCAATTGGGGAATCGGGGTCCGTCTCTGAGTACATCCGGAGACTTTTTCTCAGCCTTTCTAACCACTCAGTGGGTGTTTCATCCTTCCTCTGGCATTCTCCAAATACGTTGCTGATATTCTGCCCCTTTGGTACTGCCCCCTGTACGCCTTGTATTATCATATTCCTTAGTTCTATCATTTTCTGTCTGCCTTCCTCTGTCTGGGCGTTTCACGTCGGTCTTTGGTCAGGCCATCTCTGGTCACCTCACACTCCCTGGGGGTTTCTACATTCCCAATCTCGTATAGCGGCTTGCCTTATAATTTCTCATTCCTCATTGTTGAACAATGACCTCAGTATAGCATTAATATCGTCGTACGAGTATATGCTACTTCCTAGGAATTCATCCAGTCTATCTGCTACCCCCAACGGGTCGTCCATCAGTTTTCCCATTTCTTTCTTGAAGGCTCTTACGTCCCCGGTATTAATTGGTATGTTTATGTATCCGATGATTCCCAGGGCGGTGGGCACTTCCCTTAAAGGGAGGAGATTATGCTTGTCTTTCTCGCTCTCACTATCATCATTATTTACCTTCCTTGTTTTGTGCTGTGTCCTGCTGGCTGGGGGAGAACCGGTTTCCCTGGTGGGAAGGGTTTGCCTTTTGTTTTCTGCCAGCAGTGGTGGGGGTGGGGGGTTAGAATAATCCTGTGGATACTGCAATGCCAAAGCCTGCCCTTGTAAGAGCGGGACTTCTGGAGGCTGCATGAAAAGTGGGGGTGCCTGCGCTTGTGTGGGTTGGTGCGGAGGACCCGTGGGTACGGGCAAAGGGACCTGAGCTTGCACGGGTTGAGGTGGGGGAGTTAGATACAGGGGCAGGAGGTTATCTAAGGGTTCCCATGCTTCGCTCTGGGTCGCAGCACCATTGTAAGTTTTGATCGGGAATAATCCTGTACTAGCATATTCTCATAATCTGGCGTAGTCCCTTTCCTCTTTATTCTGTGAATTTTTATCATCCACATGATCATGTAAAGCTTGGCAAGTCCATCTTTCGAAGGTGCCAAACACAGGCCAGACTAGATGCTTTCTAATCTCCTTATCTCCCCATATTTATAAGCAATAATGAATTGTTTTCTCCTTAGATTTCCTTCGCCTTTTGGGGAAATCCTCCCAGTGTTCTAACATCAACCCCAACGGGCTGTCTCTCGGAATCTCGGGTAAACCGTTTCTTCGTTCCTTTATGGGTTTATCCTGGGTTATTCCCTGAGCTTTACTTTTCCTCTGTCCCATCTTTCTTGGCAATACAACAAACTATTTTTCTAGAGTCTCCCACTCCTGATCACTCTGACTATCTCGATTGTAGATACTTATGGTGTATTCATCGCTTGGGTGTTTCCTGGACTGTCTGGGGAAAGGGCCCCTCTCCTCATGGAGTCATGTCTTTTCGTTTATTAATTAGGTCTTTCTCTCTGCTGCCATCTGTGGTTTAGCAATTTGTCAATCAATCTTTCCCTGGCTCCGGCTTGTGGTTTTAAAACTTTAAGAATTTTTCATACAAGCATAACTTATTTCATGTATATTTCACATAAGCACGAATTATTCCATATAATATATTACAATATGCATCCCACATATTTTATCTTGTGTGCAACAAATGATCAGTAGTAGCCTTAATAAGATAATAGCTTTACCGTTACAGACTGTTTTAGTAGTAAAACACATAAAGAAAGAAGGGGGAGATGTTGCAGATGAGGGGGGCTTTGCAAAATGAAGGCCTTGTTACCCCTGTAAAATCATGGCTCACTCCTGTTATTTCAGCTAAATAGAAAAAGGACTCTGGGAATGACTCAGCTGAATTACAGGTAGAAAAACAAGTTATATAACCATAGCGTGTTCACGTTGTGGTGTATGGTAGTTGGTTGAATTATGTTTGTTGTATTTTAAAGGTATGTAACTGAGAAATGCCTAACTGCTTAAAAAGACCTGCTTTTTGCAATAAAGGAATTCCCTTTTGCACCTGCCTGGGGGGTCTGCATCACTGCTTCATCACAGATAGGGGCTTACAAAACAGTTCTGGTGGCAGATGGGGGTACTGGCATTGTCTGGGACAGCTCAGGCCCTGCGGTGCCAGCCCCCTGCTCCCTTTCAGCCCAGCCAGGCAGTCCAGATTGGGCACTGCGGCTGTGTTTGACTCTGCTCTGCTGCGCACTGGGTCACGTGGCTAAACTGCGCCATCCACTGTGCTGCCTGTCCAGGCACCAGCAGCCACCATGGCGTGGGCAGTGCGCGAGCTTCCCCCACCTGCCGGACCCCCGCCACTTTCCAGGGCTGCACCGCCAGCCAGGGCACTGCCTGCACATGCCAAGGCATCGGCACCACGTGGGCTCTCTCCACCTGCCAGGATTTGGCTGCCCCTCCCAACCCTGCTGCGCGTCTGGGTTGTTGTGTAATCTTGCATGCATCATGGCCGCTTTTCTTGGCACCCAGTCCCCACCACGCATCTCAGTTTTTATCTGTATTATTAAATTCAATATCAGTTTCCAAGGTCTCAGGATATTAACTGCACTTTTCTTGCCTTTGTAAGCTGTATCCATTATATCTTTACCAGTCTGTGTCGATGTATGTATATTTAATGCATTCTCTTTGGTAGGTTCCAATTCCCAGTTTTTAGTCCATATTATCAAATCTAATAAAGTCTCTTGTTCATAATCTGTGTCCCCCTCCCTTAGAAAATAGGTCCATACCTGCACTGCAGGATGTTCTTCTACGGAGACGGATCCTCCCATGTTTTCCATTTAAGTACCCAGTTGTTACTGTTTCCTAGCAACTTATGGGACAAAATTCCGTGAGGAAAAAGAAACAAAAGTAAAGATACTAACCCTCAACATCTTTTAACTTTCAGAAACAAAAATTTTTATTATTATTATTATGAAAAATTATCACAGAAGTTTATCATAGAGAGCTGCCACTTTGTTTAAAGGCAGGCACAAAATGTTTTATAAACATATCCCGAAGAAGGTTGAAGCCTCAAAACATAACCAAGTAGTTCAAGAATATCTTCAAAAATGCTTAGCTTTTATGAAATGTGCAGGTTAATAAATCAAAATTTCCAGTATTATTTTAACAATCTCATTTTCTGGGATAATTAAGATTTTTAGACTTTTATGTTTGGACATTGTCTATGTTCATATTTATGAGCTAATTGTTCTAAATTTGATAGGAAAATATAATGAAAAAAGTAATCAGGTTGACAATAATTTTCAGTGATTTTTAGTAGTAAAGCACTTCATAATTATTGAGGCTTTTTGAGTTACTAACACAGGTTATTTGGCAAACACTAGGAAAGTAGCACATAAAATTTTAAGATATGTTTTACTAAGAACTAAAAGTGTTTTATTAGGATTAGCATGTATGACAATTTTCTAGGTATGTTCTCTGTTTGAAATATTGAGGAGCTAGAACATTTGTTCAAGGTTTCTGGGCACCCTGGCAAATGGTTGGAAATCCCGTGTTCTAGAAACCTTGGATATGGCTGCCACAGAAGCACAGAATGTTTATTCCTTGCTGGGTACTCTGAATCTATTGCACACTGCTGGGTATAACAATGTGGTGCTATGCTGAAAATATAATGAATAAGACAGTGAAAGGATTCCAGGGAAAAAATTAAACACTCTAGTGCTTTGTAAGGAAGCTCTGAGGTGTACAGGACTCAGCCCCATTAGAGTTTCATACCCTCCTTACTTGAGCACTGAAGGTGCAACAGTGTGACTGTATGATCTGTACAAGTAATACAGAGATCTGGATCGGCTGCCCTTGGGTCCCCAGCTAAAAAAGGAATTGTTTTGTCTACCTATTCTGTGAAGAGAGCTTACTATCCTCTAGTATGAAGCTTAGACTTACACACTAAAGTAGAATAGAATCTGAAAAATATAAAAGCTAAAACCTGAGGTATCATTTCCCCCCTTTAGAGGCTCGACAAGGCCTTTACCTTGTCAAGTCTCTACTTTAAATATTTACTAATAATAGGTATTTAATAATAGATGAGTATCTAACAATAATAAACAATTATCAACACAAACATCTAATAACAAACATCTAATAACAGATAAATATCTAACAGTAAATACCTAACAACAGTAATGTCTTGCACAGTTGGGTATCCTGCAAAGAATAATGATTATTGTGAACAGTTCTTTGGGCACAGAAGAGGAATAATTTAAAACAGGTTTTTATCTGCATAAGTCTCTGTTTTTACAGTTGTTTCAGGAGCAGAAGCTTTCTTAACTCTGGAGTAGTGAATCCAGGGTCCTTTCCCAGTGACTGACTGTGGTGAGAGTGATCAGTAGAACTTGGAATGGTCTTCTACATTTGGTTTGTAGAGGATCACTGTTCTGCCACTTAACATAGACCCAGTCTCCTGATTGGAAGGGATGTGCAGGTGCGTCCAGTCTTATGGGTCTGGATGGAAAATTGTAATTCTGGAGCTTCTGCAAAGTGGAACCTAAAGACATTAAATATTTCTGCAAATCAAGTTTCCCCTTCATGTGAATTTTACCTTGAACATGAGGAATCTGATATGGCCTGCCATACAGTATTTCATAGGAACTGATATTATCCCTTCACCTTGGTTGTATGTGGATTCTCAGTAAAGCTGTAGGCAAGGCCTGAACCCATGTCATGGATGTTTCCTGACAAATTTTGCTAGTTTGTGTTTTGAGAGTCCCATTCATGTGTTCAACTTTACCACTCGCTTGGGGTCTATAAGGTGTATGCAGATCCCAAGTAATTCCCAAAATCTGGTTAACTTCTTTATCTATTGCTGCCACCAAGTGTGGTCCCCTATCTGATGACATCCCCAAAGGAACCCCGAACCTTGGAATTATATGACTGAGCAAAACTTTCACCACTTCCTTGGCTGTGTTAGTGTGACAGGGGTAAGCTTCTGGCCATCCACTGAAGGTGTCAACTAATACCAGTATGTAGCGGTATCACTCTTTGCATGGTAACTCTGCAAAATCTATTTGCCAGTAATCTCCAGGAAGATCCCTTGCTTTTGTAACTCCTAACGCAACTCTTTTTCTTGTGTCAGGGTTGTTTTTACAGCAGATCTTACATTTGCTCACTATTGATTGTATAATATCAGTCATTCCCTTTCCTATTACTACTTTTTTCAGATGTTTCAGAAGATTTTCAACCCTGAAATGTGTGTTTTCGTGTTCTCTCTGAGCTAGTTCCAGAAGGATCAGGGGTGGGACTACCACCTCTTTTGCTGGGGTAACAGCTCATTCACTCTCTGTGATCTCAGCTTTAAGGAACTTAATTAGTTTGTGGTCTGCTTGGTCATATTTTGGGGTGAACCCTGACAAATCAACCTCTTTTTGTGAAATTACTGCAAGAATACTTTTTTCTGCAATCCCTCTTGCTGCTTTATCAGCAAAGTGATTTCCCAATTCTGGAGTGGTTTTCCCCTTTTGGTGACCTTTACAATGCATGATAGCTACTTCTGCAGGTTTTTTAATGCTCTCTAAGAGGGCAAGTATTCGTTCAGCACATTTGATTTGATTACTTTGAGTGTTCAGAAGTCCTCTCTCCTTCCAGATTGACACCATGGGCTTGGACAACACTAAATGCATGTTTAGAGTCAGTCCATGTATTTACCTTCTTTCCCTCGCTCAGGTCTAGGGCTCTCGTCAGTACAATCAGTTCGGCTTTCTGTGATGACACATCTGCTGGCAGTGCCTTTGCCTCGATCACCTTATTCTGCATAGTCACTGCATAGCCTGTCATCCTTTTGCCATTTTTCATGAAGCTGCTTCCATCTGTAAAAAGTTCCCAATCTAGATTTTCCAGGGGTGTGTCTTTCAGGTCTGGTCGGCTGGAAAAGACCTATTAAACTGTCTGCAAACAGTCATGCTCAGGCACACCATCAATTAAGGTGGAGGACAAAAACATGGCAGGGTTAACAACAGCAGTTGTTTTCAGGGTAACATAATCTTGTTCCAATAATAGTGATTGATATTTAAGCATCCAGTTGCCTGACAGCCAATGTCCCCCCTTTTGTTCGAGTACGGTTGCTACTGCATGGGGTACATACACCACAATGTGTCGCCCAAGGGTGAGTTTTCGGGTCTTCTGGATCAAGATGACAGTGGCCACCACAGCCTTGAGGCACCTTGGTCAGCCTTGGGCAACATTGTCTAGCTGTTTAGAAAAGTAGGCCACAGCCCTCCATTGGTCCCCGAGGTGCTGTGCTAGTACCCCCAGAGCCACATTCAGTCTCTCACATGTGAAAAGTTCAAAAGGTTTAGTTAAGTCCGGCAGTCCCAGTGCTGGAGCTGACATCAGAGAGTTTTTCAGCTGTTTGAAAGCTGCTCTGGTGATTTCAGTCCATATGATAATTCCCTTTTCAGCTGCTTTTAATGCTCCATATAGGGGTTTCACCAGCAGTCCATAATTTGCTATTCACAAACGACACCAACCTACCATCCCCAGGAAAGCTTGCATCTCTCTCATGGTGTGGGGCTCTGGAAGATAGCAAATGGCTTCTTTCTATTCTTTACTGAACTGTCGGTGTCCACGGAAGATCTCAGACCCCAAGTAAACTACTGCTTCCTTAGCAATCTGTGCTTTGTTTCTAGAAACTCTGTACCCACTCAGTCTCAAAAGTTTAATACATGTACAGTGAGTCGTATACAGTCATCTCTGGTTCTGGCTCCAATCAGGATGCCATCCACATACTGAAGAACAACTCCTTCTGGCTCCTGTCTTTTCCAATCCTCTAATGGCTTTGCTAGTTGGTTTCCAAATATTGAGGCGCTGTTTTTGAACCTTTGTGGTAAAACTGTCCAAGCAAGTTGACTCTTTCTTCCTGTCTCGGGATTTTCCCACTCAAAAGCAAAGAGCTCTTGGCTGTTTTTATGCACAGGAATGCAGAAAAAGGCATCCTTCAGGTCTACAACATTAAACCACCCTAAGTCATCTGTCAGTGTGGTCAAAAGTGTGTAGGGATTGGCTAGTAGTGGGTGTATATCCTCTGTAATTTTGTTAATTACTCTCAAATCCTGTACTAATCGATAACTCTTGCCATCTGCTTTTTTAACAGCTAAAATGGGGTGTTGAATTTAGATTCACAATGCACTAATATACCATGTCGTAGGAATCTTTCAATTATAGACACTAATCCCTTACGGTTCTCTAATTTCAAAGAGTATTGTTTTTGCCTTACTGCTGTGACTACTGGTTTGAGTGCAATACTGGTTCTGCTCGTTTGGATCTTCCTGGGATATCACTGGCCCACACTATTGGATTGACCACATTTTCAACTTCAGTGGGGATTTCATCACATTTTTCCTGTATAAAAAGTGCAGCAACTTGGACAAATTTAGATTTCAGGAATTACAACTCGTACACCCTTCCCTTTTTTGAATTTAATTTCTGCTTCCAATTTTTCTGGCAAATCCCTCCCCAGCAATGGTTTAAGGGAGTTAGGCATATAGAGGAATTGATGGGTTACCCAGTGCTTCCCCAGTTTGAATTTTAAAGGTTGGAAGAAAGGCTGTGTTTTGCTTACCCCGGTCGGTCCTATAACATGTACAGTATCTTGCCTCAGTTTCCCTTCTAAGGTATTTAACAGAATATGCTGCTCCAGTATCTACTAAAAACTAGATGTCATCTTTCCCCAGCTTAGCTATAACCGAAGGCTCCTCTGGGGGGGTAGCCTTCGGTCCCCATCACTCAGAACCTGAACCACTTGAGGTTTGTACTACTGGGAGTTGGGGAACTGTGGATTTTTCTTTCAGCACTGAACAGTCATTCTTCCAGTGTCCCCACTCCTTGCAATATGCACACTGGTCTTTCTCTGTAGGGGAAGCTTTCTTGGATGACTTTTCCTGAGTAGCCTTCTTACTAGGTTGGGGTTTAACTCTTTCAGTTGGGATCTTATTTCGAAACACTTTCCAGGCAACCTCTAGCAATTTATCTATGTCTCAAACTCCTTCTATCTTCTGTAGCTTTCTTCTTATACCATTTGAAGCTTGACCCATAAACAAAAGTACTAAATGTGCTTTACCATCATTTGATTCAGGGTCTAGATTTGTATATTTGATGGTAGTTTCTCTTAGCCTGTTTAAAAAATCAGTAGGTGATTCATCATAATTTTGCCTCACTTTGTAAAGCTTTAACCAGTTTATAGCTTTAAGGATGCCATGTTTTAACCCATATACCACAAGGTTTTGATATTGCTTTAATCTTGCCTTCTGTTCTGGTATATTTGCTTTCCACCCAGGGTTTTCAAGGGGAAATATCTCAGTGCCTTGAAGCAGCCCACTGGCTATGTTTCCCTCAAGGAATGTTGTGATGACCTCATTGACCATTCATCTCTCAATGGGGTCAAGTAATGTGTCTAACATAGACTTCAGATCAGCCCAGTCAGGATTTTGTGAATCAATTGCTCTTTCTACCAATTGGGCCACTTTATCTGCATTTTCTTTATATTTCCCCACAGTAGCTTTCTACTGCTTTAACTCGATAAGGGAATATGGAACCCTCACATATATTGGCCCCTGGTTGCCAACAGCTTGTTGGAGTGGGGCTTGTAAAACCGGTTATTTTCCTTTTCTTGACCTAGTACATTTTGCTATAGGGCTATGCTCTTTGATGGCTTTTCTCACTCTTTCCCTTCCTTCGCTTGCTCAAGGCTGCAATGAGTTGATCAATTTCATCTTCCTCAGAGCTACTTGAGCAAGAACTCTCTGATTCAGTCGACTCTGTTGTACCATATAATCTGCTTTGCCTACCTCTAATCCTAGAAAGCACTACGCAGGATTTGCTGCGTCTTGTAACCAGGGCTGCGTGTCTGCGTGCGTGCCTCGGTGACATCATCTCCTGAAGCTGCTCCTCGGCGTTCAGGGTTGCTGTGGTAACTCACAGGCCTGAGAACAGAGAGACCCCTCCCCACATGGGAGGTTCCCACTCAGACCTCTTTGTAGAAGGCTCTGACCCTTGGCTCCTTCTCAAGTGGTGGTGCCATGGGCTGCACAGGCCATCCATCCCCTCCCTCCTCCCGGTTGAAGGATCTGTCCCCCAGCTCCTCCTCCTGGGGAGGGGGCAGTGGCAGCAGTGGGGGCGGGGGCGGTGGCATACCTGCCTGCCAAGGCTTGCTTTTCTCCTCCTTCACTGACTGGGACCCCATCCAAGCTGCACCTCCCCCCGCCCCACCTGATCGTGTAGGTGATGACGGTGGCAGCTGCGGGGGGTGGGGGGGCAGAGGTGGCGGGGCGACCGCACCCAGGCCTGGGCCTGCGCCTCTCATGGGCCCGACAGACCCCACCCTCAGGGTGGGAGCAACTATATCTAAGTTTTCTTCCTCTTTGTTTTATTTTCATTGTCCAATATTGGCTCTTTTTTCCTTTTCTCCCCTAAGATATGGTCTTCTTTTTGGTTTGCTGCTGGGCTCCGTTGACATGCTAACACCATAAAAAGCCTTGCATACTTGTCCTAGGGTGACGTTATGGTACTTGTATCCCCAGTCGTGTGTTCTGTTTATGCTGGATATTATGTTATGTGCCTTCAAGACTGGCTCTGAAGAGCAAGGTTTGTTTTGGTTTATCTGTCTGCTCCCCCAAAGCTGGCAGGACAGAGAGACGGGGCAGTACATAGTGCGGCTTTTGCTTTTTGCTTTGCTCTTGCTTCTGCTGTGCTCCTGCTTTGCTTTTGCTTTTTGCTTCTACTCGTTAGTTAGTTTAGCTAAGCAGTCCAAATCTTTCCCTGGACTGTTTTTCCTTTCCCTTTTTTTGGAACCACTCAAACCTGCTCCGGACTGGGACCTGGGAAACACCAAGAGTTTGCATCTTGTGGCCTGCAGCAGCTATCCCCAGTGCTGGAGGGACCGACAACAGAGCAACCACTCCCAGGAGAGACTTTCTGAATTTGTCATCCTTTTCAGATTGGTGAAAGAGTGTTGTCATCCAGTACTGTTCATTTTGTGTGCTGGGGGTGTTTTGCCTGTTAAATAAACAGGTTCTTTCCACTTCTCTCCGAGGAATCCTTCCTGAACCAGTAGGGGGGAGGGGCCGTGTGGGTTTGTTTTCTGGGGGGCCCCCTTTTGGAGGTTTTCTTCCAAATTTGCCCTAATCCAGGACAATACTCTAGCTCACCTAAGTACCCTAAGTATTTATCCTGGCGTATATGGGAAATCAAACTTGATATTAAGCTTTTATCCAAACTACTAAACTTGGGCCACATCTGCTTGTTCTCTTGTTCATACGTTGGCCAGATCTTTTCAGAGAGTCTAATAAACATGGATTTGAAAAACAGTGCCTCCCCCGACTCCTCCTCGGTAAGGTTTCCTCACTTTCTTAATACTGATCTCAAGGGACTATCTCTTGGGATATAACTTCTACAACACCTGCAGGAGAATATATATCCTATATTTTAACAGTTATGAGTAGAAATTAAAAGAACCAGGGAGAGGGAGAAAGAAGAGACGAGATTCAAACCCCAGCCTCCAGAGTCGCAGTGCAGAAGCTTACCCCTTGCACCACCGCTGCTGACTTCATTCAAACAGTACTGCAATCTAATCCTACTTCTCAGAGAGTGTCCGCCCTTACTACCAGTGGGAGAGACGGAGCACCATATTGCCGCGCTGCTGTCCGAGTTTCTCTACTCCCCTGGGCAGGGGAGGAGGTTGCACCGGCTGAGACCAAGGCACCGCAGCCGACAGCCGGGGGGGGCACTTCCTAGATGCGCCGGGGCGTCCCGGGAGCGCCTCAGCAAGGAGCAGCAGCAAGCAGCAGGCAGGCGAAGTAGAAGAAAGAAAGGAGGGACCCTTCTCGGGGGTAAAATCCAGAGCCCTTTATTAACTCCAGGGGAACCAGCCGAGCAGGGACCACGAGGCTGGAATACAGCAGCTTATAAAGGGGGCGGAAACACGACACATTAACCAATGAGGGAGAACTAGGGAGTGAACAAACTCGTGAGAAACATGCCGGCTAGCCAATAGGGAATGTGACAGGGAGGGACTCTTGTTCCTGACCCAATCACCCACCGAAGAGAGGAGAACTTTCTGGAAAGAGGGAAGGGGACAGTGGATGATGGACAGGAACTTGGGGAGGGATTGACAGAAGGTAACCAGGGAAACAGGGGAGGAGAGAACGAATTGACACTCTCAGAGAGAGAGGTTCCAGGGGAGGGGGAGAGGGGGATCCCAGGACCGAACCATTATAGCTTTAGGGGGTAACACAACACACCCAATGAATCCTGCGCCACAACAGTGTCAATACAGGGGCAACAGAAACCAGCAGAGGCAGCTGGAGATAGAGGTCCTCTCGTCCCATTGCACAATATTAGTGTTAAAAATATCAGTTAAAGGCCAGATTGCACCCCAGTAATCTGGCTAAGAGAGTAAGGTTCATTCATTAGTAAAATGTTTCTTTGCATTAGGGTTTTCCCAAGTATCTCATTTAGCTTTTGTTAATAGATTAAAGAAAGGGCATTGCATTTTGGTAACCCTTTTTTAAGTGTTCATATTTTCTATGTTAAATGAGTGAACAGGAGTGCAAACCCCTCTGGATGAGGGCTGCTGGAGAAATCCTATAAAACTGATTATTTCCTAGAGACCTGAGTCATCATTTTGTGCTATTGCAATGTCTCTTATTCTTTCAGTTCTGTTAAACCTGCAAACAATTCAACCTTTAGAGCTTTAATATTTTTTAAGAGACATTCATGTCCGGAAGGTGTCTCAGGGTGTTTG
>JAGGNK010009604.1:0-45882 GCA_017590115.1 Montifringilla adamsi
GCCTCTGCTTGCCGCCTCTCTCCCTGGCCGTTCCGGGCCAATCAAGCTAGAAATGTGCAAATTTAGCTGGATTTCTCCAAAACTTAAGCTGCCAGAAACAAGGCCCCTCCAAGTGCTCAGAGCCCCAAAGGCCAGCTTTCATCTGACGCCCAGACCCGGGAGAAATGACTTCTTTTTCCCCTGGAAAATGGCCTATGTTTGTGCCCTGTCTCCTTGGCCGACCCTGGCCTAACAAGCTGGAAATCTGCGAATTTTGCTGGATTTCTCCAAAACTAAAGCTTTCAGAAAGAAGGCCCCTGCAAATCCTCCGAGCCCCAAAAGACAGCTTTCATCTGATGCCCAGACCCTGAGGAAATGACTTCTTTTTCTCCTGGAAAATGGCCTATGTTTGCGTCCTGTCTCCTTGGCCGACCCTGGCCTAACAAGCTGGAAATTTGCTGATTTTGCTGGATTTCTCCAAAACTAAAGCTGCCAGAAACAAGGCCCCTGCAAGTGCTCAGAGACCCAAAGGCCAGATTTCACCTGATGCCCAGTCCCTGGGCAATTGACTTTTTTTCCTGCTGGAAATTGGCCTTTGTTTGCGGCCACTCGTCCTGGCCGACCCTGGCTAATCAAGCTAGAAATATGCAAATTTTGCTGGATTTCTCCAAAACTAAAGCTGCCAGAAACAAGGCCCCTGCAAGTGCTCAGAGACCCAAAGGCCAGATTTCACCTGATGCCCAGTCCCTGGGCAATTGACTTTTTTTCCTGCTGGAAATTGGCCTTTGTTTGCGGCCACTCGTCCTGGCCGACCCTGGCTAATCAAGCTAGAAATATGCAAATTTTGCTGGATTTCTCCAAAACTAAAGCTTTCAGAAACAAGGCCCCTGCAAATCCTCGGAGCCCTAAATGCCAGCTTTCATCTGATGCCCAGACCCTGGGGAAATTTTTTTCTGCTGGAGAATGGCCTCTGCTTGCAGCCTCTCTCCCTGGCCGACCATGGCAAATCAAGGTAGAAATATGCAAATTTAGCTGGATTTCTCCAAAACTAAAGCTGCCAGATACAAGGCCCCTGAAAGTGCTCAGAGCCGGAAACGCCAGCTTTAATCAGATGCCCAGACCCTGGGGAAATGTCTTCTTTTTCCTCTGGAAAATGGCCTATGTTTGCGCCCTCTCTCCTTGGCCCACCCTCGCCTAACAAGCTGGAAATATGCGAATTTTGCTGCATTTCTCCAAAACTGAAGCTTTCAGAAACTAGGCCCCTGCAAATCCTCCGAGCCCCAAACGCCACCTTTCATCTGATGCCCAGACCCTGGGGAAATGTCTTCTTTTTCCCCTGAAAAGAGGACCCTGCTTGCGGCCTCTCGCCCTTGCCGTTCCTGGCCGCAGAAGCGCGAAATTTGTAAATTTTGCTGGATTTTTCCAAAACTAAAGTGACCAGAAACTAGGCCCCTGCCAGTGCTCAGAGCTCCAAAGGCCAGCTTTCATCTTATGCACAGACCATGGGGAAATTTTTTTCCTCTGGAGAATGGCCTCTGCTTGCAGCCTCTCGCCCTTGCCGTTCCTGGCCACCCAAGCTAGAAATTTGTAAATTTTGCTGGATTTCGCCAAAACTAAAGCTGCCAGAAACAAGGCCCCTGCAAGTGCTCAGAGCCCCAAAGGCCAGCTTTCATCTGATGCCCAGACCCTGGGGAAATTTTTTTCCACTGGAGAATGGCCTCTGCTTGCAGCCTCTCTCCCTGGCCGACCATGGCAAATCAAGGTAGAAATATGCAAATTTAGCTGGATTTCTCCAAAACTAAAGCTGCCAGATACAAGGCCCCTGAAAGTGCTCAGAGCCGGAAACGCCAGCTTTAATCAGATGCCCAGACCCTGGGGAAATGTCTTCTTTTTCCTCTGGAAAATGGCCTATGTTTGCGCCCTCTCTCCTTGGCCCACCCTCGCCTAACAAGCTGGAAATATGCGAATTTTGCTGCATTTCTCCAAAACTGAAGCTTTCAGAAACTAGGCCCCTGCAAATCCTCCGAGCCCCAAACGCCACCTTTCATCTGATGCCCAGACCCTGGGGAAATGTCTTCTTTTTCCCCTGAAAAGAGGACCCTGCTTGCGGCCTCTCGCCCTTGCCGTTCCTGGCCGCAGAAGCGCGAAATTTGTAAATTTTGCTGGATTTTTCCAAAACTAAAGTGACCAGATACTAGGCCCCTGCAAGTGCTCAGAGCCCCAAAGGCCAGCTTTCATCCGATGCACAGACCATGGGGAAATGACTTCTTTTTCCGCTTGAAAATGGCCCACCCAAGCTAGAAATTTGTAAATTTTGCTGGATTTCGCCAAAACTAAAGCTGCCAGAAACAAGGCCCCTGCAAGTGCTCAGAGCCCCAAAGGCCAGCTTTCATCTGATGCCCAGACCCTGGGGAAATTTTTTTCCACTGGAGAATGGCCTCTGCTTGCAGCCTGTCTCCCTGGCCGACCCTGGCCAATCAATCTAGAAATATGCAAATTTTGATGGATTTCTCCAAAACTAAAGCTGCCAGAAACAAGGCCCCTGCAAGTGCTCAGAGCCCCAAAGGCCAGCTTTCATCTGATGCCCAGACCCTGGGGAAATGACTTCTTTTTCTGCTGGAAAATGGCCTCTGTTTGCGGCCACTCGGCCAGGCCGACCCTGGCCACCCAAGCTGGAAATTTGGCAATTTTGCTGGATTTCTTTAAAACAAAAGGGGTCAGAATCTATGTCCCAGAAAGTCCTCAGAGCCCCATAGGCCAGCATTACTCTGACACCCCAACCCGGAGCAAATGACTTCTTTTTTCCATTCAAAACTGCCCCTATTTGCGGCCATACGCCCTGACCGACCATAGCCACCCAAGCTAGAAATTTACCAATTTTGCTGGATTTCTCCAAAACTAAAGTGGTCAGAATCTAGGTCCCTACAAGCCCTCAGAGCCCCGAAGGCCCGCTTTCATCTGATGCCCAGAGCCTGGGCAAATGGCTTCTTTTTCCCCTGGAAAATGGCCTCAGCTTGCAGCCACAAGCCCTGGCCCACTTTGGCCACCCAAGCTAGAAATATGCCAATTTTGCTGGATTTTTCCAAAACTAAAGGGGTCAGAATTTAAGTCCCAGCAAGGTCTCAGAGCCTGAAATGCCAGCCTTCATCTGAAGCCCAGACCCTGGGCAAATGACTTCTTTTTCCCCTGGAATATGTCCTCAGCTTGCGGCCACTCGCCCGGGCCGACCCTGGCAACCCAAGCCGGAAATTTGCCAATTTTGGAGGATTTCGCCAAAACTAAAATGGTTAGAATGTAGGTCCCTGCAAGTCCTCAGAGCCCCAAATGGCAGGTTTCATTTGATGCGAAGACCCTGACAGGATGTCTTCTTTTTCCACTTGAAAATGGCCTCTGTTAGTGGCCACATGAACTCCCTCACACAAGCCACCCAAACTCGAAATTTGCAAATTTTGCTGGATTTCTCCAAAACTAAAGCTGCCAGAAACTAGGCCCCTGCAAGTGCTCAGAGCCCCAAAATTTAGCTTTCACTTGATGCCCAGACCCTGAGAGAATGTAGTCTTTTTCCCCTGGAAAATGGCCTCTGCTTCCGCCCTCTCTCCCTGTCCGAAGCTTGCCAATCAAGCTAGAAATTTGCAAATTTTACTGGATTTCTCAAAAACAAAAGCAGCCATAAAAAAGGCCCCTGCAAGCGCTCAGAGCCCTAAATGCCAGCTTTCATCTGATGCCCAGACCCTGGGGAAATTAATGTCTTTTTTGCTGGAAATTGGCCTTTGTTTGCGGCCCTCGTCAAAACTAAACCTGGCCACCCAAGCTAGAAATTTGCAAATTTTGCTGGATTTCTCCTAAACTAAAGCGGTCAGAATCTAGGTGCCTCCAAGTGCTCAGAGCCCGAAACACCAGCTTTCATCTCATGCCCAGACGCTGGGGAAATGACTTCTTTTTCTGCTGGAAAATGGCCTCTGTTTGCGGCCACTCGCCCTTGCCGTTCCTGGCCACCCAAGCTGGAAATATGAAAATTTTTCCGGATTTCTCCAAAACCAAAAATGCTGGAAACTAGGTCCCCACAAATACTCTGAGCCCCAAACACCGATTTTCATCTGATGCCCAGACCCTGGGGAAATTACTTTCTTTTTTGCTGGAAATTGGCCTTTGTTTGCGGCCCTCGTCATAACTAAACCTGGCCACTCAAGCTAGAAATTTGCAAATTTTGCTGGATTTCTCCAAAACTAAAGTGGCCAGAAACCAGGCCCCTGCAAGTGCTCAGAGCCCTAAATGCCAGCTTTCATTTGATGCCCTGACCCTTGGCAAATGACTTATTTTTCCGCTAGAAAAAGGCCTCTGTTTGCGGCCTATCGCACTTGCCGTTCCTGGCTACCCAAGCTAGAAATTTGCCAATTTTGCTGAATTTCTCCAAAACTAAAGGGGTCAGAATCTACGTCCCTCCATGTCCTCAGAGCCCCAAATGCCAGCATTACTCTGTCGCCCAGACCCTGAGAAAATGACTTCTTTTTCCCATTCAAAACCACCCCTGTTTGCGGCCACACGCCCTGACCGACCATAGCCAGCCATGCTAGAAATTTGCCAATTTTGCAGGATTTGTCCAAAACTAAAGTGTCCAGAAACTAGGCCCCTGCAAGTGCTCAGAGCCCCAAAAGTTAGCTTTCATTTGATGCCCAGACCGTGTAAGCATGTCGTCTTTTTCCTCTTGAAAATGGCCTCTGTTGGTGGCCACTCGCCCAGGCCCACCATGGCCACCCAAGATAAAAATTTCCAAATATTGCCGGATTTCTCCAAATCTAAAGCAGCGAGAAACTAGGCGCCTGCAAATCCTCCGAGCCCCAAATGCCAGCTTTCATCTGATGCCCAGACCCTGGGGAAATGACTTTCTTTTCTGCTGGAAATTGGCCTTTGTTTGAGGCCCTCGCCCTTGCCGACCCCGGCCAATCAAGCTAAAAATAGGCATATTTTGCTGGATTTCTCCAAAACTAAAGCGGTCAGAATCTAGGACCCTGCAAGTGCTCAGAGCCCTAAATACCAGCTTTCATTTGATGCCCAGACCCTGGGGAAATGACTTCTTTTTCTGCTATAAAATGTCCTCTGCTTGCAGCCTATACCACTTGCCGTTGCTGGCTACCCAAGCTAGAAATTTGCCAATTTTGCTGGACTTCTCCAAAACTAAAGGCGTCAGAATCGAGGTCCCTGCAAGTCCTCAGAGCCCCAAATGCCAGCATTACTCTGATGCCCAGATCCTAAGGCAAATGACTTCCTTTTCCTTTGGAAAATGGCCACAGCCTGCAGTCACAAGCCCTGGCCGACCCTGCCCACCCATGCTAGTAATTTGCAAATTTTGCTGGATTTCTCCAAAACTTAAGCGGTCAGAATCTAGGTGCCTGCAAGTCCTCAGAGCCCCAAAGGCCAGCTTTCATCTGATGCCCAGACCCTGGGCAACTGACTTCTTTTTCCCCAGGAAAATTGCCTCAGCTTGCGGCCACATGCCCTGGCCCACCCTGTCCACCCATGCTAGAAATTTGCCAATTTTGCTGGATTTCTCCAAAACTTAAGCGGTCAGAATCTAGGTCCCCCCAAGTCCTCCGAGCCCCAAATGCCAGCATTACTCTGAGTCCCAGACCCTGAGGAAATGACTTCTTTTTCCCATTCAAAACGGCCCCTGTTTGCGGCCACACGCCCTGACCGACAACTGCCACCCATGCTAGAAATTTCCAAATTTTGCTGGATTTCTCCAAAACTAAATGGGTCAGAATCTAGGTCCCTGCAAGTCCTCTGAGCCCCAAACGGCAGGTTTCATCTGGTGCCCAGAGGCTGGGGAAATGACTTCTTTTTCCCTGGGAAAATGGCCTCTATTTGTGGCCACTCCTCCCGCCCGACCATGGCCACCCAATCTAGAAATTTGCAAATTTTTCTGGATTTCTCCAAAACTAAAGTGGCCAGAATCAAGGTCCCTGGATTTCCTCAGAGTCCCACACGCCAGCATTAGTCTGACGCCCAGACCCTGGGCAAATGACTTCTTTTTCCTCCGGAAAAGGGCCTCAGCTTGCGGCCATAAGCCCTGGTTGACCCTGGCCACCCATGCTAGAAATTTGCCAGTTTTGCTGGATTTCTCCAAAACTACAGCTGCCAGAAACAAGGCCCCTGCAAATCCTCCGAGGCCGATATGCCAGCTTTCATCTGATGCCTCGACCCTGGGGAAATGACTTTCTTTATCCCCTGGAAAATGGCCTCTGTTTGCATCTACTCGCCCCGGCCAACCCTGGCTACCCATGCGAGAAATTTGCAAGTTTTGTTGGATTTCTCCAAAACTGAAGCTGCCAGAAACTAGGCCCCTGAAAGTGCTCAGAGCCCCAAATGCCAGCTTTCAGCAGATGCCCTGACCTTTTGCAAATGACTTCATTTTACCCTGGAATGCGGCCTCTGCGGCCACTCACCCTGGGCGGCCATGGCCTACCCATTTAGAAATTTGCAAATTTTGCTGGATTTCTCCAAATCTAAAGCTGCCAGCAACAAGGGCCCTGCAATTCTTTATGGCCCCAAACCGCGACTTTAATTTGATATCCAGACCCTGGGGAAATTACTTCAAAGTAGATAAGGTTTGAATCCTGGGACTGAATTTCGCATTTATTTCATTGTTACTTGACTCAGACTAATTTTATTTCCAATTATGATCTTGCGGAGTGCTGGAATAGTGATATTTGGTTCTGATTGAATAATCCTGAATGTTAAACATTTCGAATTCAAAGCTTTGACAAAACCAGAGGTTTTTTATATGTGAACACAGGATATGTAAAGACAGTTTTTTGAATTTAGGAGCAAATCAGGCCATGTGACACAATATATATCAAGTGACCTCTCTTGTAACTTAGTGCATATCTAGAAGACACATTCAAGATAGTTTGAAATAGCTACTCACTTTTCATAGTTTTAGAACTTTTATTAAACCTTATCAAAAATACAACAGAAAACTGAATAAAGAAAATGGTTACGGCGCTGGAGGCAAATGATTTTCCCCACCATGTGCTCAGCCTCGCCTCACAATGGAGGTTTTTTTTTTCCTTTTTAACCCTTTAACCCTTCCCAAAGTTCTGTCCATCAACCCCTTCTTCGCTGTCCAGTGTTGGAGATCTCTTTTGTCAATCCTGATTGGAGGTCAGATGTCGCCATAGTGACAAGCCAGCCCTCCCAGATGTCCCTTGTAGCCATGATATTTTATGAAAAATCCTTTGCTAGGATTTTTTCTCCTGAGAATCCTCAGGAAAGAAATGTAAACAATAACTATCTGCTGCTGTGGAATGCAACAGGTGCATCTGTGACTGGTGCATGTTGGTTGTTTCTAATTAATGGCAAATCACAGTCAGCTGGCTCAGACTCTCTGGGAGTCAGGAGCCTTTGTTATCATTCCATTCCTTTTATTTCTAGCCTTCTGATGAATCCTTTTCTCTCTATTCTTTTAGTATAGTTTATTGTATATAATTTTAATATAATATATATCATAATATAATAAATCAGCCTTCTGAAACATGGAGTCAAGATTCGTGTCTCCTCACACAAAGCATCGACCAGAGTCCCTTGATAATCATGTGAGGGGGTACAACATAATTGTAAATCTATAAAACTTTTCTTAACCTATATGCATGATATTTGTCCATTAATTATGAGAGTCAATTATCACATTACTCATCTATCACAAGACAAATGGACTTCATTTGCAGATGTTCAAATTAAATTACTGTGGTTACTTTTAGTCTTGGGAAATTCCTCCTCTGCTGTAAACATTCACGGAGGAATATTCATAGAATGATCTTCAGTTTTAATATACTTTCTGACACATCATAAATGAAATTCATACTGCCTAAACATCTATGGGTTTCTAATAGCAAGGAGCCTATATAGTTTTCCTACAGCTGTCCTAACCACATGAAACAATTGAACAAGCTCCAGTAACCTTATTTTGCTGTAAATTCATTCATCAAATGTTAGATGTTAGGCCACAGATAAATAGTGAACAGTTTGGCTGTGTAACATTGTCTGTTGGTACAAGTCTTACCCTTTACAGCAATAAATCCCTGCCTGTATATACATCCTTATATAGGATGTATATAAGGAAATATCAGACTTGTTTTCTTGTGCTGCTATTTAATTTCACAAATGGAAGATCATGTTAGGAACAGATTGTTGAAGGAAATGCCTTTAGGTGGATTGATTTTCCAATTTTTGTTCAACCAAATGACAAGACCCGGTCAATGCCCATTAGGGCAGACATTAGCAAGTATATTGTCTATGCATGGGAATTGACATTATCATAATTAGCTGATAAGTTAACAGCTTGTTTTGTTTGGGACTGAATCGATGTACAGTTAATCTATGCAAGAATTTTAACTGACTTTGTATAGAACACTTTCATTTGTGTCCATTAGAGAAGCGATTACTTTGGAACTTGAAAACATTTCTAGCAATTCAACATTTTCAGAATCTCCAGTTAAAACCAAGAACAAACTGAAAGCCACATTTATTCTGATGTAATTCAAATGGAGGATTGTCATGGATTGACCCTGGCACAGTGCCAGTGCCCCCATGAAAGGTGTATTTCCAAAATGGTTACTGTGAGATGTGACCCATGAACAGAACAAAGCAGGCTCCAACTTGGGAATGGAGGGAAAAGACAACACTTTGTTAATCTACATAGACACAAAAGGGAAAAAGAAAGAAAACACACACAACAATCCCCAATGGAACACCTCCAAAACACTCTTCCTCCCTCCATGGTACAAAGGACATAGGAAAACGCAAATTTCTGAAGCTTCTTGCGATAAAGAACAATATCGGGAGGAGACCAAAGAATGCAGAAACCCAGATAAAGGGGCTCCTCTGCCTCCAAACTGATCAAAATTGACAGACGTACTCAGATAAGCACCAAGGGACCAAAGTGCACGCGCAAAGAAGAAAAGTTCAAAAGTTCAATCATCAGGAGGACCACAACCTTCAGTCTCAGCGACCACCAAAGACTCCCCGTGCGACCACCACTGTGAACAACACATGCTCAGAAGGGTGTGGATCTAATTACCACGCGAGGCGAGGAGAGGCAGGACCAGGGGTTGAATATGCATGGAAAGATTGTGTAATGTAATGCATATGGAACATCTTAGTGAATAAAGATGTGGCTCAGACCAGGGCTCGGGGCACAAGTTTTCACGGGAGATATCTCGCTTGTGCTGGGCACAAGCATATACAATACATACCCACTTCATAACTACATCAGGTTGTAGAGTCTATTCATTCCGCATATCACTTCAGTGGAATTAAACTCCATATTATTCTTGATTACTTTTCATGCCAACTTTCACACGGACTACATAAGGCACAGAATGCACTGGTTTAACCAGAATCTGATTTACCTTTTGTTCAGCAGATAAATTCTATGGTTGTCAAGTTTCACACTAATTTAACAGTCACACCAGTGAGAAATGGTTATAACAGAATGGGTTCTGTTATTGATAGATAATACGACAGTTGGCTCTCACAATTAAGAGATGAATATTACGTGTATGTTAAGAGAAGTTTTCTAGAAGTATAGTTATGTTGTTTTTGTATGTTCTCCCCATAGTCCTCTTTCCCTTCCCCCTTGTAGTCACTAGTCAGGGCATAGGGGGGAGGGAAGGCTTGTTGCTAGGAGGTGCAGCATGGCAACATCTGACCCCTAATCAAGTTGTAAGAAAGGGATCTCCACCAATGGATGACAGAGAAGGAGTTGATAGACAAGACTTTGGGAGGGGCCAAGGGTATAAAAAGCAGAGCATTCAATTGGTAGATGAGCACATGGCAGTTCAGTCTTATGCTTCCGGTGCTGCTCTTTCTCCTTATTCAGTCCTTTGTTGTATTTTTGTTAAAGTTTAATAAACCTTCAAAATTTTAGAAGTGAGCATCATTTCTCACAGTTCCACCTGTACTAAATTGTTAAAATGGACTGAAAAGTCAGAGAAACATTGACATGGTAATTATGAAGAGCTCATAACAGCACCTACCTATGCAGACCTTTGCATTTTTATGGTTGTTTTACAAATTTTAAATTAAAAATCAAAGAGGCAATCTTTCTTTATGTGATTTTGAGCCTGCTATTATGTGCATACCTATCTGCTGAATGGTTAAAATCACAAATATCTTTCTGCAAGGTGAATCAAACACCTTATAATGCAGGGATGGAAGGCCAATTTCTTTTACCAATTTCCAAAATTCATTTAAACAGCACTTCACTTATGAATCTAAGTAAGTCTGACTAAATTTCAGAGAGTCTTGAACTTTTTTGATTAGACAGATGCAAGTTCTACTGTTATCAACATGATTTCTAGGATTTTTTTGATCAAACTGAGGTGGCAAAGAAAAAGGAAACTCTTCAGATATGGCACTATTAAAGATCTATCATACTAACTAAATATCCCTGTGTCCCTAACAGCAAGTCACCTCCACTCTGCACACCAACGTCCCACAAGAGAACCGCAGTGGTTGGGGCAGTACCAACCAAATACAGATTTTGAGAAGTAAATAAAAAAATCTGACAAGGGCTTTGAAGTCTGGGAATTAAAAGCAGAGAAGGGAGGCAAATATATACAGGCTTTGTAATGCTTTGGCCTTCAAAAACTCTGAAAATCTGGAATACATCTTAGCATCACATGTCATATCTAGAAAAGGTGTAGGATAGCCAGGGTTTGCATTTGCCTGAGGCAGGAAAATTACTGAAGTGATTATTATATTCCAAATAGAATCATAACAAGGTACCTGGAGATTAAAATTCTTGGTTATTAAATCACTATTTATAAATGTGAAAACTGGGAAAGATCACATTCTCAATTTTCATACATAGCAAACTGAGAAAGGCACTAATCCTGTGATAATGTCTTTTAACCACTAAAGGTCCCAATTCAGGGGGTTGGTCTATTTTTTTTCAACTTTGACTAGAAGTTGGAAGGGTTGGGTTGCTCGTTTGGGTTTTTATTTTCATTTTCCTATTTTATCATTATTTGGTTGCAATTACAGTGGTGAATAAAATCCTGTGTTCTAGATGTAAGTCTGTTCCAGCACATATGTGACCTTGAAATACTACTGTTGTGTTGTGCACTGATGATTGCAGGAGCTTGGGATATGCCTCTGATCATCAGTTCAGTCTTACAAACATGCAATGTGTATACCTGATCATCTCACTTGATAGTTTAAATCACTCCAGCTTACAGACTTATTAAATTTGGTAACTCGATTGATCATGAACATCCTCACATAGTCTAGGTCTCAGTTTCAAGAATGCCCTGCAGACAATTTTCAACAGTTTCAACAGCCACTCAGGGAGCAAATTTTATTTTCAAATGCAGGTAAGCAGAGAGCAGTTGTAATTAAAATCAGGCATAAGCATGCTCAAAAAAATATAACCATCCCCATATTCCCATCTCTGTAGCTGCCCCTACATGGACACAGGCTCCTAATCTAAATGATAAATGCTAGTTCCATGTAGCTGGACAAATACACAGCAAGTGTGTCAGGATAGAGTAAAAGCAGAGCTGAGTATCAACCACAAACCAGTAGCATTTTTTAGTGAGAAGCTGTCTCAGTGCTGGACACATGAAATGCACAACAGTTGCAGGCAGATATAGACAAGTATAGAAAGCCTGGGTAGCAACAGAGAACTGAGCTAAAATTAATTTCAGATAAGCTCCTGCTTCATTTACTAGGCAAATGAAAAATTAATGTACTCTTTCCTAAACTCTCTGCCCAGGTAAGCAGTCTGCATGATGTAAATAGTCCTGCTGAATCATCTATTAGCCAGCCAAGTTATTTCTTCCCACTTCATTGGCTCAGTATTGCCAAACAGGCCTACAGCTATTGCACCTTTGTTCATATAGGTGAGATTTGCCTGCTCAGAGGGCTTAAATTTACCTTTTATCTCAGCTTGCTTGCCCACCTATGCTGTGCTGACCTGTGCCCTTTGTCCTGCATCTTTCATTTATGTGTTACTCTACGTCAAAGAAACCAGAAGGATCTCAAGGAAACTAGAAGTATAAAAGCAATTGTTTTATTCTGCAAAATCAGAACTAGGCTTTGACACAAGGAATACTAACAAAGGAGTAGATCCACAGTGATCAGTTTGGTTGTAAAGCAACATTGCTCAACAAGAGAACGATCCTATTCCTCTCCTGTTACCGTGACTGACAGGGGCCTTGCCCAATCCCATCTCTCCCAAAGCTGCAGGCATTTCACTGGCCAGAACCTGAAGGCATGGAGATCAAACCAATGAGAGTATCCAGACCGGGTCATTCAAATGCCCTTTGTAAGGAAGGGCTTGGGAAATAAAAGCTCTCTGTTGCCACATGAGCATCGGGGTGAGTGGTTTTTGTCTCTTGCCTTCTCCCCCCACCACGTGACACTCACACATGGTGACCTGTGAAGTGATTAGGACTCAGCCATAGCCTGGCACAGAGAAAAGGAGCATGGAGTAAAAGCTGGAAATTGGCGTCATAGCCAGAATATAAGCAGCATGAGATCTGGAATCGGTGTAGAACCGGAACATAAACAGTGTAGAGCCAACACGGTGCAAAATTGGGACTTTGCTGGGTATACAGTGGCAAAAAAATCCCCTTGATAAGACAGAGGAAAGTGCTATGTGGCCTCAAAATCTGTTTTTGTGGACTAGAATCATCATCAAGACCATGGGAGCCTGGACTTTTAACACCAGAATACCCCATCCTGAAGGTATGGATATTATTTTTTTTTTTTAAAAAGGGATTCATTACCATGAATGGGCTCTGCAAACTCTGCTCACGTGGCGTGAGAGCCACGAAGTAAATGTGTCTGGAGGGACCACTTTAAATTTACCCTTTTGGGAGGGAGTTGGACAATATATAATTGCTGCAGCCTCTAATGGCGAGTGTTATAGATATGGGTAGTAATTCGTGGGAATAAAAGGTGTATCAAGATATATATGTATAAAATAATTCACGAAGGTATGCGCCCAGTGACACCCAGGAGATGATGGCCAGACAAGATGAACATCTGAGATAACCAGGGCCATGAGCACCTGCGGACTGAATGCCAGATTCCGGGAATCGGGGAAGTGTATTATTCTATTCCCGGACGGAGGCTTTGTGCAGCCCGAGCCAGAGAAAGAAACCAACTTGAATATGAAGAACTCAGAAAGAAACAAAGACATCCTGCCGCGGGCGAAATAAACTGTATAAGAACTGCTGCCTCGAAGCAACCAGTGTGGACGAGGGGAATTTGGTGCAATAGAGGCCAGATTCATGTCCACCTGTATCACTGACCAGGGGTGATACGCTGGCCTATTGATTGGTGGCTGTCAGACTGTATTATGGTCCCGAAATAAATTTTATTTTTTATATTTTTATTAAAATTGGCTATTTTTCATTTTTCATTTATAACAGCGAGGACACAGCCATCGGTGCTATAAAGCCTTGGACAATCATTATGGACTTGCTAAAACAGTTGGAATATGAGAGGCAAAGGGGGAAGGGCAGCAGCGCAGCCGTTTCTTTGTGCTACCCCACACGGGAGCCGGCACTGCCCAGGGAGCCAGCGGGCCCCAGCCGCTGCGAGAACTGCAGCGGAGCAAGCGTGGGGAGCAGAACAGCCCCGAGGAGTGAGGGAATCCTGGCAAACGGAGACAACCCGAGGGCTGCCCGTGCCGCGAATGCCAGCACTGCCCAGGGAGGTGGCCGGGCGGATTGTGCAATCCAGCCACATGGAGAGATGGCCGCCGCCGCAGCCCCGGCAGCTCCGTGATGCCCCGTGTTCACTCCAGACTGCTGCAATCACTATGCAGCCACCTCGGGCCACTATATCGGCGATCAAGGCAGGTGCGCCATGCCGCCCTGTTCTGGGGGACCAGACCACATGGCGGCTGCTCCAACCCCTCCCAGGATAAAGGGAAATCCCGCGGCCGTTGCAACGGGGCCGCTGGCACTTCCCATCACCATGGAAACGCCAAGACTGCCCCCTCCGGAGACTGAGTGGGCTGGCTCCAAAGGCACGCCTCCGTGGAGCCTGGCCACACCTACATAGGGGGATGTGCCGACTCCCCCGAGCCAGCCTGCGTCAGGGGGCGGGGCCCTGCAACCAAGCCAACCTCCAGAGAACACAGCCATGCCTCCAGTGGGGGTGGCCTCGCCGCCAACCCTGCCTTTAAGGACGGGTCTGAGAACGTCACCACCAAGAGCTGCAGATCTCAAACCCGGAAGCAGAGCGTGGGAGAAGCCCCTGCGGGGAGCCTGCCCGGCAAAAAGCAGTGGAAAGAAGCATGCAGGGGTGTGGTGCCATAAGAGCAATCAAGTGCCTGAAGAGATGGGGCCGGACACATGGCATAACTGTCACAACAGCTGAAATCAAACCATCCTCTCACCCAGGCCAGCGAGAAGCCAGCATTTCCCTGCAAATGGACAGTGAGAAAACATGCAAAGACCAAGTCCCTGCCTTCTGATATTTCAACTATAGGAAAGTTTCATTATTCTAAAAACTCTGACAAACTAATAACATGGTAAAACTAAAAATACTGAAGGGTTATCACACGAGTAACAAAAATGTACAACTGTTTATTAAATCTGCCTTAGAGTTCATAGTACAATATTTGTTATTGTTTGCATTTGCTAGAACCAGAATTGATGAGCCTGTGATCGCTAGTTCTGCTACAGTTATTTGGAAAATATTATATTTCTGTCTCAGGTAGGGACTACTGTGTCTTAAAGAAACCCTTGTGTGTATATTAACATGTCTTTTCTTAGTACTCCTGGTAACTATTCTTGCATTGCTTCAAGATAGATTGGCAAGATTCAAAGAATATCCATTGAGGTACACATAGAACATCAATTTATCATAAGCAAATTTCAGTTGCAAAGTTTTTTAAACTGAATTTTTGCCACCTGTCATGTTATGAATAAAAAGTTATCTATTTTTTTTTTAAGGTTGCAGAGTTAAAACTGGTTGGACCAGTTGCTATTAAGTTAGCTTCATTGTTAAGAGTTCTTCTTCAATTGCCTGTTAATGGTTGGTGATTAGCCATTGTCCCCCTGGTGCTTGCCAGGGAGTGACACCTGGACCCTGCAGTAGCAGGAGAATGGGAGTGGCATCAGACCTCGTATGCAGATGAGAAATGCATTGCACCAAATTTTACAGTTTTCCAGGAAAACCCCTAAAAACAACGAGCCAACATAGAACTAGGGGACCTAGGTGATGTCTAAGGATGGGCGCGTAGTCCAGTGCCTGCTTGGATCCTTTTTGCTTCTCACCTTCACCTAAAAAGATGTTGACTAGGGAGAGGACCCAAGGTGTTGGACCGAAAAGAGGGAATCTCCTAATCTCTCATGAGGGTGGAGTCCCCAGCTCTGCCTGCAGACCAGCGGACAAAGCTGCATCATCCTCCTCCTCCGTGCCACCCCTGGGAGCAACGGCAGCGTGGGCGCGACCTGTCGATTTCTCCCCACCTGAGCTGATTCTTTTTAATAAAGGCATTAAAAAGGAGAAAGATCTCCTGCCCATTCATTTCATGTCATAATTTTAAAGGTTAAAAGTCACCTATTAAAGTCAATAACAACACTTCTAATTTCTAAAAAAAGAAAAAAAACCTATATTGCTTGCACTGTTATTCATCTTAAAAATTTTTCTTGCACTAGATATTAATAAAAGCTTGTGTTTAAAATATAAATACAGAAAACCTCTCCCAACCAAGTTCATGGCCCTGATCAAGCCATGAATCTGGCTGGTAAAGAAAGATATATTAGTAAACCTAGGTGATTCTGTGCAATCTTTGCATAAGTTGAACCCTTTTTCCATGGAGATAAATGAGAAAGCCTCGTCCGGAAGAGGTTTTTTCAAGTCCACATAGTGAAAAAGAGACCCCCTCAGTAACCCCCTAAGTAATAGTATTCAAATTCCATGTTTTGTTCCTATTTTTATTTTTTATACAAAGAAAAAAGGGGGAAAAAGGTTGGGGTGAAGGTACACCCCCCCCCTTTTCAGTCTTAAGTAGAATCATGTTCTCATGCTTTACAATAAATCATATAACAGTACAATAACCCTATGATATTCAGCTGCCTAAAATACATTTCAATGGACACTGGAAACCACAGACAGCATCCTGATGTCTCCCCAACAGAACAGTTGATCACAAATGATCGCCTACCTCATGGACAGTTCATATAAGGACTTGATTTGTTTACAAATTATTTCTCATGCTTTCCTTTTTACAAACTGGTATTTTGTTTACATACTGTTTTCTGGGAGTTGGGTTTTTCTCCAAGGGATAAATATGTTTCTCCAAGGGATAAATGGGTTAAGGGTTAAATAGCTTTCTGCTTGTAGATATAAGCTGTAATTTGCAACAAATAAGCATTATGCCTTGGCCTGAGTTCTCCCCTAACAGATTCTGGATGTTAATGCTGCAGCTCCAGTGCGAATTAGACCCATGCTGTTTTCTGTCACCCTGTTTGCAAAGGGCCCTTGCAGATGGGTGACAGAGAGCAAGTCACAAAATTTATAAAGACAAGAAGGGTGAGGTGTTACCATGACTGACAGGGGCCTTGCCCAATCCCATCTCTCCCAAAGCTGCAGGCATTTCACTGGCCAGAACCTGAAGGCATGGAGATCAAACCAATGAGAGTATCCAGACCGGGTCATTCAAATGCCCTTTGTAAGGAAGGGCTTGGGAAATAAAAGCTCTCTGTTGCCACATGAACATCGGGGTGAGTGGTCTTTGCCTCCTGCCCTCTCCCCCCACCACGTGACACTCACAGTCTCCTTTCCCCCCCTCTCCCTAATACACTCTAAAAGCAAGTCTCAACTCTGCACAGAACCCCAGAATGGCTGGGTGGAAGACCAGAATGGAAGGAACATCTGGGGATCATCTCATTCCATCACAGAACCGCTGCTCACTGTTCTTTCTCATCGCATTACCCACAGACAATGCTCACCCACAATACAGCAATTTGTTTCAGTAGTTTGTGTCTTTTTCAAAGCCTATGTAGTTTGATAAATTAGGAAAGAAAATGAAAAATACATTATTTACTGCTGGGAGGATATTAAGGTGACGGGAAAAAAACTGCATAACTCACAAAATATCACTGATTTTAAAGTTGTTCATGAAAAAAATTTCCCTCTTCAAAACTGTTTTGCAGTCCACTGTAGTGAACATAGAAATCCACTGTAGTGAACATAGAAATCAAAGTAGACAGGAAATTGTGAAGTTGTGACTGCCCTTTGAGGAAAATGGGAACTTGGCCCTATAACACTAAAGAAATAAAGTCCAAAATGTGTATTCCTGAACCATCCAGAGGATGCATTCCAGCAAAGAGAAACTCCTAATTCCTAAAGCACACTTTACCTCTATATTTTTTTTTTTCCGAAGAGCAAAGCAGGAAGTCCAACACACAACTCCATCCTGTGCCTCCCTCCTGCCCTGCAGAGCACCCTGGAAGAGAAAGCCAGAGTGCACTGCAGGCTTCACGTGCCTCATTCTTCCTCTGCTCTAGAGGCTCCCAGAGTATTCCACAGGTAGAGAAACCCAGAAGAGACAGAGCAACTGCAGAAGACAACAGTAAGGAAGGCTTTTCCTTAGAAACAATGCAGTCATTTATGCTCACATAGTTTCTGAGAGTGTACAGAAAGAGAGAGACATGGAAAGGTTATTTACCAATATGTTGATATGATTTTGTATTTCCTTCTGGGGAGGATAAGTGCTTAGGAAAGGGAATGTATGTATGTAAATTAAACGATGTTAAGATTTTGTCTGCAACTGCATTTGCCTCTGGAGTCTTGTGTGTGTTCTCTTTGAGAAAATGAGCAAACCTATGTCAGAGATACAGCCTGCTGCTGCAGTTATTCAGATAAACAGGGTTGCAATTCAAACAGACAAATAATAGGCTGGTTAGCAGCTATGTTTCCTTGACTATTTGGGACTTGTTTGCACTGTCCTTAACAGAACAACTCTCTCCACCTCTGAGAAGAATCTATCAGATGAAAACACTGATCCCTGCTATCAGCTGTGGTCCTCAGTGTACAGCACTCTCTGTGCCTGTGTGAACAACCCCCAGAATGGTACGTGTTGCTCTGAAAATTGTGGAAGAAGTTCAAAGATATTCTCCAAATCGGTAACACTTTGGTTTCATTTTTACTATTCAGCTGAAGTTTCATTTCATTGCATTTTGATTTGGGGTAATTTGTTTTTACTTTTGCAGAAGATAATCAAAACATTAGCTGTTTGGTTTTTCCCTATGCCAAAGAGTGGCTCGAGAGTTGCACAGAGCCTGAGATAGTTCGTCCCATTTGTTCATTTCTTGGTCTCTGTCCTAGGTTGAGAAGGAAGTGAGTATTTTGGGAAGTTGTGGTCAAAACCAATCAGTGGTCAGATTTGAATATTGGCACCTGCTGTGGCCACTGAAGACATGGACCGCCTCTGAGAACACAGGGGATTTGAAAAGCAGAGAACGCCCAGGGGAACTCTCTTGGTTCTGGTCCATGAAAGAGGTCAGACCTCCCCTGCCCAGCCGTGGCCTGGGTGGGGGAGGGGAAGCCATGTGGCCAGGGTGAGGTAGGCCGGAGCCTTGGACAGAGAAGGGGGGTGAAGGCCTTGCAGGATGGAAGGGTGGAGGAGCCCTGAGAGGCATTGGGCAGCCCCCGAGGAGAGAGAGAGAGAGAGAGAGAGAGCGCCTGTGCCTGTGCTACCTTGAAATTTGATATCATGTGCTGGTAGCATGTCCTGTCGAGAAGGAGAAGAGAGGGTGTGGTGCGAGAAGGTGCCCAGCAGCGTGGGAGTTCTGGGCAGGCAGAGCCCGAGATTTTAACCCTTTTTTTGGATAATGGAAACCGTGCAAATACTGATCCTCCTGGATCTGAATGAGAAGAGATAGAGATGAAATTGAAGGAAATGGGCAAGTGTGATGAAAGTTCGTGCAAGATGTCAGAAGTTGAGAAGAATCCTAGGTGGGAGGAGATGATGGAGTGGCCTTTGGCTGGACTCCTTTCTTGTATAGCCATGGACAGACTCATGTTTTTCCTGTGACACAGAGACTGCATTTAGAAGGAGGCAATGGCTTGGAGCCAAGAGAATGCGGTGATGTTATGTGAAGCAGTGGCATGAACAGAGACAGCTGAGGAGGGTGTGGTGATGCCCTCTGTCTTCAATGAAGAGAAAGATCTCTGTTCTTGAGACCCCTCGGCCCCAGGGGGTGAATTTGGGGGGAACTGGTGTCCCAAAAGTGAGAGACTGTTGATTTTTTGGAACTGGGCAAAGCATCCTTAAAAAGGGAACCCTAGAAGCAGTTCTGGTCCATGCACAGTGGTGAGAGCACTGGACATGGAAGGAAGACGTCACGAGGGCAAATGTTCTCTGGGCGGTGCCACAAGTGACATGGAAACACAAGAGGTTTCAACTGTGTTTCTGGGGGAAGCCTACAGTACAAGAGGGACTCCTCTCTCCTTGAACTGAAAGTTGATTATCTGAGGGGTGGTGACTGGATTGAAAATCTAAGGTCTTATTTCATGTTGTGGTGGAAACTGGGGGAAGGAGGAGGAATGGTTTAGAAGGTTTTCATTCTGAGTTCTGTGTCTGTTCCTTTTTATATATTGTAGTTAATAAAGTTTTTTTTTTCCCTTTATTCCTAAGTTGGAGCCTGCTTTGTTCTATTTCTGGTCACATCTCACAGCAGCCACTAGGGAGAATAAATTTTCATGGGGGCACTGGCATTGCGCCAGCATCAAACCATGACAGTCTCACAGTTGCAAATAACTGTAAGTGCAGCTCAAGCTTTACACAGTTTTGCATTTGATAAAAGGAAGTTTAATTAGAGAGTTAAATGTTTTTTTCTTTCTTGTCAATCTCTACAAAGTCATTTGCTGTTCTTCCAGCTTTTACTCTGACCACTGTATTCCACCATCTTTACATACACTACACTGTGCTCAAGTCCACAAATAGCCACAATCTGGTTACATTTCATGGGGTCAGTAGAACTGTTTGGAGGTGTTTTGATTAAAAGTGTGTATAAATTAAAGTCCTTATTACATGACTGAAAACAATGACTTAGGTAGAACTCAGGCATGATGTTTACCATTTGTGTGCACCCATTAGGGTCATGTTTTCCTGTAACTATTTTATATGCAGTTACTGCATTTCTTGAGATTAATGTATATCCAGCTTCTGTTGTTTAAGAAATGTAAGGACTAACACATGCACAGAAAAACTCTGATGGACTTGGTGAAATGCTAAAATAATTTGCAAACTCAGTCGCTTAAATCACTTTTTTTTTTTCCCCACTAAGCATATCTGCAGAAATATTTTGTTTCTATTGGAAAACTGGATACATTAGCCAAAGTTCTCCTTGAGTTTATGCATGATTCCTGTTTGAGTCACTCCAGCATGAAACTTGAAGTGGTAGTAAAAAAGACTCTGGATGCCTGCATCGCTAATAACTGTGTCAGAACCCAGGACGTCCCCCTGACAGTCCTGAATGATCCAAGCCCCAGCCAGGGGGCTTTGAAGCCCTGGCAGGGGGGGGTCGGAGACCCTGGCATGCAGCCAAAGACCCCTGCAGCTTTGAGTTTGACCCATGGAACAAGTTACCACCTTTGTATGAAGAATTAAAAGTCACAAAAGTTTAGATAGCATAACAGTAGTTGTCACGGGGTGAAAAGTAGAATTTTGTAGAATTTTACTATGGGGGTCTAGGGCACAAGATAGAGGAATCTGGGTGTTGTCCTGTCCTTCTTCCTTCTTCTTCCTAGCCTCCATTTTGTTGGTGATGGTGGCACGTTGAGATTGGTTTTGACTAGAAAGTCACTGTCTAATATAGGTGATAGGTATTGGGACACAACTGTAAATATTGAATACGTAGGTTATCATATAAAAGACAACACCAGCCCTGTGGGCGGGCAGTGTGCCTCAGACTGACCTGCTGAACAGACCTCAGCAGGCCAGACAGAAAATGTTTTAGATAAAAAATAATAAACAACCTTGAGAACGTGAGCCAAAGACTCCTGATCAGTTCTTCGACAGCTGGGCTGAGGAAAAGAGACTTTCAACATACCTTGGGATCATCTCAGCCAGAGGGAACCCGAGAATTTTTTATCCATGGTAATTTAAAAATGTGATTTTTAAAGTCTTGTGCTTGTGGAAAAGTTGTAGAAATTAATGCTTTAAGGCAGTTAAGGTATATACCTCCCAGTGGATGTTGCAGTGTTTTTTAAAATTCATAGGTGTAAGTGGGGAGTGATTCAGTTCATCTGAGGTGGATGACTGTCCCATTGTTGCTAAAATAAATACAGTGAAAGTTAAATCCTACTGAAAATTAAAAATAAGATGCTACAGCCCGTGCTGGGTAAGTAAAGCTGAGCTCTGAGCCTGGATTTGGCCAGTCAGTTTGGATCCTGGAGTTAGGCCTATGCCTGAATAGTAAATTGTGTAGCTTTAGGAAGCTTTAGTAATTCAGAGGTGGAGCTGAACAAATGTGGTGTTTCTGCATAGCACATTCTGCTCTGGTTTGCTGGCTGGGTACTGCCCTCCTGATGAGGTCTTGTGTTTTCCACAGAAGGTTTGCAGAAACCTGTGATACTGATGAGCCTGTGCTTTGGCCATGGTTGGTGTATCTCACACTTGTGCCATAACAGCTTCAAATGGAAGTTCACAAAAGTTTAAAAGCATAAACCTGCACTAGTTCTGAGGGTAGTTTCAGATCAGTTGGGTGTGACAGGACTAGGTCTCAGCATGGATGGACTAGCAGTGGTGTTGCCAGTGCCAGGAAGGGCTTGCCCCCTGCTCTTTTTATGGCAGATACTCTGTGTGTCAAAGCTGATTCAACTCTCTCTGTCTCCATGCTGGAGCTGATAAAGGATGTGGAGAAAGCAGGGATCTCCAAAGCTTGCACAGTGCAAAGCCCTCGTTCATCAGATCTTCTGCCTCATCTCCATGGAGCACAGGCTGGGAGGATGGGCAGGGCTGGATTTGGGAGCAGCACAGGAGGGATGGGGTAATCTGAACTGTTGAAGGTGGAGCAGGGCAGGGCTGAGCAGGCCCAAGGCTTTGAGGGCTTTGTAGGGTTCCCTCAAAACCCAGCATTTTATCCTTGGATAATTCCTGTACACTCACGATCGACTTTATTTTCCTTCCAATTGTTTTAACAAACAGCTGCCATGGGTGTTGTCTTGGCACAGTATCACACTGTGTCAGAGCTGCTGAAGCTGCTGTCCAATGAGACACTGAGCACAGGAGAAAAAATCAGTATTATTCTAACAATTGGGCATTGTACTGAAGTTTGTGGTAAGATTTGCTTTTTCTTTTTCCTGTCTGTCAGCTTCTCCTAAATTCTCATACACTGACTCCTCCAGTGGTGTCACTTCATCAAGACTGGAACACGAGAGAGAGTTCTATTAAATAATACAATGTCAGTATTTGGACAAAAAGTTTTCTATAATGTTCCATCTTTAAATTTTAAAGCTTGTTAGCAGGAAGAGTCTCTAGTAGCTTTGAAAAAGTAGACTAAATATGCAAGAATTCAGAGCTGGGCTTAGGTGTCACAGGGAAGAATTAATCCAGACCTGAAAGCTACTACAATCCAGACATAGCAAATGGGTTGTCTTGAGCACCCTTTTCATGGTCCTTGGCACATACAGTTCTGTCCACTGCTTACAAGGCCAGTAATATTTGTAAAAGCCATGTAAGAGCATTGGTTTTCAAGACACAGAAGCAGTAGGTAGCCCTGAAATGTATTTGTCATGTTCCTCAGGGCTTGCCCAAGCATATCTGGCACAAATACAACACTTCAGTTGGTATTTTGTGGTAGCATAAGCAAAGAGAAAGGGAAATTCTTTTGTACTTCTGTTTTTTCTCATGTGTATTTAGATAAACAAGAAAAAGGCCTTATGTTCAAAAATCCTGGTTGGTTTTCATCCTCTGAGTGCCAATAACGTGTTCAGTAATTAGCTCAATAGGTCATAAATTTATTTTAACAGACATTTTTTTCGCAAAGAATTAGTGAAACAAGACTTAATGGAAAATGTCTTTTGAATAGAAAAATTATTAAACCAACAGAAAAAAGGTTTCTCCTAAAATGTTAACTGTCAAAATAAAAGTGTTTAATTTTTTTATTTCCTTTTTTTTATTAAGTTTAAACAAGAAAGAACTATGTTTAGCAAGTTATCCGTTATATGAATACATATGCAAATGAGATCACAATAAAAATTCAGCTAATTACATAATAAATGAAGAGGAACAGATTGGCTAGACCAGGATTAAACTATTAATTTTATCTTCCTAATTATAAACCTTGAGATTTTGATATTTCTGCATCCCAGGCCTCACAGAAATGTCACATATCTACTCCAAGAGCAGGTAATGGAAGAGAAGAAATACAGGAGTCATTATTCAAATGTTTTAGGCCACAATTAAATGAACTTGGAACTCCATCGAATAAGTGGCCTCAATCCTTCAGTTTTCTTACAGAAATCTGAGTTCTGGCCAAATCATCCTGTGTGATGTAAAGCTCTCCTGCTGTCACTGCAGCAGGCTCGGGTCTGTAGTGAAAATCTCTCTTTCTACAGAAACTTGCAGATAGTTGCCAATATTGGCTCCTGAAATTACTGTAAGGTTAAGGTGTGTGGGGCTGAAACCAAACCTTTCCTTTGCCATGTCCTGTTCTAGAAGAAAACCAGTGTGAGCTGCTTCAGAACAATGGTCTGCCACTTATGATTCAGGTATTGACAGAATCTCAGGACAAGAAACTCATCAAAGCTGCTACTTTTGTGCTGCAGAGCTGCAAACAAATGAGTAAGCTTGCTGTTACTGCTCTAAAAATGAGAGTGATTGTTTCCATCTCTGTGTTCTGCTGATTCCCCAAGTGATTTTAACTGTGGCAGCTTTTTTGTAATTCTGTGTACTCCAAAAGATGTTTGTTTTCTGCAAAGAAAATTGCTTATTTGTCATCAAGAACTTAGGCAGAAAAAAGAGAAGTAAATATTCCAACAGTGTTGCAATAATGCATTTGTGAAACCTCTCCATGTAGGGCCAGTTCTTAAAGCTTTCCCATCTGTAAATTCTGTGGAAAATACGAACATTGTCATTTAACACCCAGTGGATACTCTCTTCCTGGGGATGTACCACTTGTAAGAGAGAATAAACCAGGAGATAATCAAGCCTGAAATCACTGTGTCTACATTAATCTATAATATTAAGAAATCTTGATCTTTTTTTTTCTGAAGTAGGATGTATTTTTAGGTCCCCTGTTTCAGTTTTTTATTAATTATCTGTACAATACCACTGATGAAACAGAGAGACCTTGTCCTCTAATCTCTAGAGCATGGAGAGTGTGCAATTGCTATTTAGGAAAAAACAAACCTGTATCTACATTTCTGTGCTGCAAGCACAACTGTGAGGTTTGCGTAAGATTGAGGGGGTGTGTGGGAGAATGGATTGTAAGAGAATAGAGATAGTGCTGCAGGCAATCTCACCCCTGATAAGGTGCAGCTGTGTAAAACAGGTGACCATCATTAAGGGAAAAGGAGCACAAATGCCGAAGTGCACTGACGAATCACAAGGGGGTAAAAGGGCACACAGGTGTTCTGCATAAGGCAAAAGGGTATAAAAGGCTGTACTGGGGGCTAGTGAAATGCTGATGTTTGAAGGCGTTAATGATGTTGGTCTTGGGTACTCTGTCAGGGGTGTGGGGCTTTGTAGTGTCCATTAATATGGAATTGTTTTTTTAAAAAAAGCAGAGACTCATACTGGTCAAGAACGCATAGTTAAGTCAGTGAAAGTAATTTTTTTTTTTCACAGCATCATTGTGCAAGCAATTTATAGGAACTATAATTGCAAGCTCACATCTTGCAACTGCAGTGTATATCTCAAGAGTTAACATTTATGTATAAATTTAAGTTTTATAAAAATTGTTATTTTGCATTAAATTATTTGGTCTGGCCCTCAGCATACTGAAATATAATAAATATTTTTAAATTTTAATTGATAAAATTTTACATAGCAATGTTATTTTATATTTTATAAAGCTGAACAGTCATCTCTGAAATTATATGATAACTCATTAAATGTGAACAATGTAGAAGAATTGGACGTGCAAGTCAGAAAAAGATGTCTACAAGACAACTGGAAGAAAACAAAAGAAATTTTACACAGAATAAACTCAATTGAAAAACTGCATGATGAGATTGGCCTATTTACCAAAATAGGACAAAACAAATCACATCTTTCCGGAGTTTAAGGAGAAAGCAAAAGTAAATCCTTCAGATAATTTCAATGTGATTTTGATCACATTGAAAATTGTAGATCAGCCTGAGTTCAGGTGTGCGGAGAATGGAGGCATCTGTATTGTATGAAGTATTCCAGTTTATTGTAAACCCAGATTTTCTATGAGCTAGAAAAAGAAGTTGAATTCATTTTAATTGCTGGACATTCAAACCTGTAATTTTAATATTTGCATGCATGAAATGCTCAGGGTTGTACGGCTGTAGGAACTGATTTAGTAATCTGCCCCAAAGGGTGGATATTATACATTCACTGGAATAAACATACAGCAGAACACTCAACATGACAAAGCCAGGGGCAGAGCTCAAACTCCCTCCTCTTGCAAAAAGCAAGAGCAGCACACCTTTCAAATAAATACAGGATAACCCATTTTGGGCATGCTTTATATAACTTCCATCTTTTCTTTCTCCTTCTAGAATGATTCTCCTGAAAAAAAAAAAAAATCAGTTTTTTTTTTTTTTTTTGGAGAGAAACTGTCTGCACTAAATGGGAAGGTATGAATTAGCATCTTCAGCTTTTAAAGGGAAACAACTTCTTGTATATTTTCCAGGAAATCCATCTTTATTAAGATTTTGATACTGCATACTTCCAGCCACTTAACACTGATTTAAAATGCTGCGCTTTGAAACAGTGAATAATTCCCACTGATCTCAGTGGAAACTTGAAGTGATCAGTGATGGCTGCTCCCAAAGATCCTATTCCCCATTTTATCCCAGAGTGCCCAGAAATGAACCATACTAAACTGACTCATTCAGTGTGGCTCTAGAATACTAGTACTATACATAGAGCAAAGTATAGACCTGACATAGGTGCCTTTATCACCATATTTTAAGCTTTCATAAATACTTACAGAAAGACTCTTCAGAAAGTGCCAAAGTCAGTAGTTCAAGTGACAATGTCCGTTGAAAATCAGTGCAACTTCCTTGTAACTGAGGGTTTTAGTGTGCTTTTCTTGGCTGTATAATTTGCTGCAAATTGCCATTTAAGTCCTCTCCTCTCCTCAAAATGTGTTAGTAGTAGAGGTAGGTAATGACTAAAGGAGGGGTGGAATGACAAGGATTTTTTTCTCCCTTCTTTTCAAATTAATACATATTACATATAAAATAATAATTAAGTATGTTACTGTGCTGCCAGGTTGTTATGCTCTAATTTAATCCACTGACAGTCTGGTTTTCCTTTCAAACTTGAAGGATAATTTATTTTTTTTTCTCTTTCAGGACATTATTGAGACTGGTAGAACAATGAATGCTCTGCTTTCAAAAATAAAAGACAAGAAACTAAGGATGGTAAAAGTTGTAAGGTACAAGGATATAGCCACTAACTAACATATTCAAATCATTTGGGTGAATAGTCAGAGTATGCTGACAGGTGCTTGTTTGGCTTGAAGTTTGGGTGGGGAGGAAGCAAATGCAGGAAGTAATCCTTACCCAGCTGCTGAAAAATTAAGTGTTTCTTAAACTGGGAAATTTACTCGTGCACTACCATCTTCACTCAAATTAATTTAAAAAAAAGGTTTTATGGCTCTTTCTGTGTAGTCTGTAAAGTCTGATTGATTCCCTGTTTCTTACTTTATGTTTGAAGGAAATTCATCTCTTTCCATGTCAGAACCCAGGACGTCCCCCTGACGGTCCTGAATGATCCGAGCCCCAGCCAGGGGTCTTTGAAGCCCTGGCAGGGGGGTCGGAGACCCTGGCATGCAGCCAAAGACCCCTGCAGCTTTGAGTTTGACCCATGGAACAAATTACCACCTTTGTATGAAGAATTACAGGTCGCAAAAGTTTAAGTAGCATAGTAGTAGCAATCACAGGGTGAAGGGAAAAAATTTTGGAGCATGGTACGAGGGGGTTTGGAATTCTTTACATCAGGGTCAGGGGTTCCAAGATGGAGGGATTTGGGCGTGCCCTGTCCTTCTTCTTTCTTCTCCCTGGCATCCATGTTCAGGATGATGTTGGCATTCACAGATTGGTTTAGAGTAGAAAGTCACTGTCTAACATAGGTGATAGGTATTGGAACATAATTGTAAACATAGTATACGTAGTTTTTAGTATAAAAGATAGCACCAGCCCGAGAGTCAGAGAGTGTGCCTTGGACTGATCTGCTGAACAGACCTCGGCAGGCCAGACAGAAAATGTTTTAGATAAAAAATAATAAACAACCTTGAGAACGTGAGCCGAAGACTTCTCAACTCCTTCTTTGATGGCTGGGTTGGGAAAAAGAGACTTTCAACATACCTCGGGATCATCTCAACCAGTGAAAACCCGAGATTTCCATAGGTTTTCTAACACGACCTCAGTTGCCTTGATACTAGAATGACAACACTGAGAATATTTCTTCATATTCTCAACCATAGAAGCTTCCAGAGTCTAAGAGTCTGTCAGCACTGGGAAGATGATTTCAAGTAGCATTCTAGATCTACTTTTAGTAGATCTCTAAAAGGAAATTTTGTGGAATATCCCTATGTCTGTCAAGTAACCACAATGCTTTATAAAAACAGTTGCTTTTAGCAACTGTACCAGTTATTCAGACAGTCCTCCTAGTGACTGTCCAGGAGGTTCTCAATTTCTTCTGAGTGCACAGGCAAACCAAGAATAGATATGATTTTGCAGAAGAAATTATCCTTTTCTCCCTCCCTCCCTCCCCACTAAAATCATTACCAGCCACTTGGACATGCTTCCCCCTCTGTGCTATTCTAGTGTCCATTGCTGCATGGAAGGGCAAAGACCTGAGACACAGGATTGAAGGGAACTGAATACAAAGTCAAGCCACTTGGACATAAAGAATGAACCTAGATCAGGGCCTTTGCTTCTCCCTCCACTACAAGGCTGAACACTACTTCTTTCTGTGCAATAATCTCACTGTTTTAATTTAAGTGCATGATTTTAGAAGCTTATGGGCAGGCGTGGCAGAAGGGAAGTCTAGAGCTTAGAGCAAGACCTATTTTAAAAACCAACATTCTCTGCTCTGCCTTACAGCCTGCTCGTCAAAAGGACACATCAGAGTCCAGGTAACAGACCAGACTGTACGCATTGTGTTTTTCTCAGGGTATTTTTCTGTATTTTCCACAACACAGTCCTGCAATTTCACTTCAGGCAGCACATCTGACAACTGGCACCTGTTTCCTGAAGGCCAAGAGAAATGGGGAGAAACTACATAAAGAGCTAATGACCAACTAGGCTATCCTGAGACCTCACGACCACCTTGTTTTTTTCCCCTGGTTGGCCTGAGTGCAGGTTTAGCTATTTGATATACAAATTTAACTATTTAGATAGCAGAAACAGAATCAAATCTCAACTGTGTTTTGCTCTGCTTTGACCCTGGAGGGCATTTGTTTTGACATTTGGCATTATTAAACTTGCCTTGTTTCCAAACTGAAAAGTCCTACTGAACCACAGTTCATCTACTTTCACTCAAGTAAAATCTTACTCCTTGTCTCCTCTCCCAGGACTAACTCATAACTAGGTTTAAAACAATTATTTTGTTAATAAAAATAATTCTCTTAACACCTTAATTATATTACTGACTGATGGGAATGGTTTAGATTCTAACCTCTGTCATCAATTTACAGCTCAGATTCTTAAGGAAGCACCCTGAAAGAGATGATGCCTATTTATCTTAGCTCAAGTATGTGTTGAATACAAACTGTGCACTTAAAAGCTACTTGCAGCACTGAAGTATAAAAATAATTGTATTTTCTTACAGATACCAGGCTTTGGAATTCCAGATAAATTTGTGGTTGGATATGCTCTTGACACTAATGAATACTTCAGAGATTTAAATTGAGTTGGTAATGCAATATAGGTGCATAAAAAATGTTTGTGCTTCACCTTTTTGTAATTCTACTCCACAAGTCTCATGGCTCAGCCATGCTGCAGGACATCCTGAACCCCCACGATGGTGAGCAGCATACAATCTGAGGCCCCATCTGAAAATAAAATAACTTGTAATTTGACTTTAATTGGATATTTGTCTGTCTTAGCTCAATCCTATGTTGCTCTTCTGTCACCAAGTCTTTAAAGCAGCTGTGCAGGGACTCCGTGTGAAGGTTTTCCATACACTTACGGATAACATGGCTGCAAGGTCTCTCTTCCCTTATTCCATTACAACTTCCTTAGGCTGCACAGAGTAGTAGACTTAGAAACATCATAAACTAATATGGTTGGTCTTTTTTCCCCTCCTTTGTATTCAAAATTACTTTCTTAATTCTGGTTAACTCGGGAAGTTTTTAATTTCTAAGTCTTTTTACTAAGACAAACCAGTCCTGCTGAAGACACAAACAATCTGTGCTATTGGTCAGCAGCATGACGGAGCATGCAGTAATCTAACAAACCTAAGTTCTTTAGAATGTATAAACCTATATATTACAGATAAACTTGGAAAGAATATTAAAATATTGAGTTTACTGCAAGCAGGAAACTTGCAACAATTATGGTTCTAGTGTGTTTTTATTACAATGCTGGGAATACCACTGAAAATCAATCTTGCATTTCATTCGAAGATAGAGGTTGATAAATATTGCAGGGTTTTTTTTTTTTTTCCTTTTAGCACATCTGTGTTCTGAAAAAGAATGCCAAAGAGAAATAAAGGAGGTGATAATATCAATCTTCTGGAGCACTAATTCCTGGCTGCTGATTAGGTGATAAACCATTACACCAGGTCCTGTTGTCATTGCAAGCTGCTGGTAGAGGTGGACTGGGAGTCCTGATCTGCACTAAGCCAACACAAATAACCTCTGCTGGAGCTGCCTAAGTGTAGCTGCCATTGCTAAAACAATGGGGGGAAGGCTGGGGACACAAAGGCACAAAATTGCCATTTGCCATTCTCCTGCTGAAGTAGCCACCTCTTGCTTTGGTGTGGTCAACATCAAATGCTCAGGGTCAGAGGATTCCCTCCAGAATGTCAGTGTTGGCCTTTGAAGGCCAAGGACCTGCAGTAATTACTTCAGATTTAAAAAAACAAATTGCTTTAATGCTTTGGGTTGGAACAATGTGTTGGACCCTGACGGGGTGTTAGATTTTGCAGGCTGCCAGATGTACAGGGGACTTGCCCTGGGCAGAGGGGAATGGATGTGCTTTATCTGCATTGGTGCCTACTTAGAGGTGTGTTTAAAGCTGCTTTTCTGGCAGGACAGGCTCAGTGTAAAGCACAGTCCAAATGGGTAGGTGACCAAGGTGGGCTGTTGTTATGAATGAGGTACTATATGTCTAATTTAATAAACCACAAAATTAGAATTTAGCAGCAATTTTAATTGAGCAGCAATTTTATATAAAATAATGCAATCAAATATAATCAAGCAGATACAAAATAATTTGGCAGTGGTTCGGATAAAGCATAAGCAAAACTGGTTGGGGTACGATCGGGGTGGGGGGGTTTTCTCACCCTGCCTCCTGTACAAAAGATAAAAGAATCCAAACACAACTTATATACTGTATACTAATACATATTAATCAATAATTTTCTGTAAATCTCCTATTTTCAATTCTTGAAATCTATGTCACTCTACTGCACAGTGCATGCTCTGCTTGTTTCTAAGGGGTCTTCTGGCTCTTCGGTGGTCGCTTCCCACAAAGGCTTCTCCTCATGGTCACTGTCCTTTGAACAACCCCACAAGTTGCACATGCACCTTAAGTCTTGTGTTATAGAAGCCAGCATTATATTCCAAAAATAAGCCTTATTATTTCATAGATACCTGGAATCATCCCAATTTTGTCCATTTCAAGGCCAATTCTTTAATTATCCCGAGGCCTATTCCGTTTTGGGATTTTACTTATCTCAAACTACATTCTGTATCCTATTTTCTCATGAACATCTGAAAACATCTGGTTTGTGACACTAATTACAGATCCTTTTCCTCTATTACTTTTTAAAAAATATTTTCTAAAATATCTATATAGTTACAATTGTTAGCATGAATCACATTCATTTATCACACTGTTGAGCAGGAAATTGGCAGCAAGAGATACACTGGTTAAGGATTGCCCTGGAGAGGGGCATTGGGAACACCTCAGGGAAGGGCACAACTAAGGGACAGTATGCTGTTACTATGATATTTTATGAAACTCCTTTGTTAGGATTTTCTGCTGAGAAGTTTCAGAAAAAAATATAAACAATTAACTATTTGATAGTTGTGGAATGTAGTTTGGATATTGTTTATTAAGAGGTGCATCTTTGGTCTATGTGAGTTGTTTTTACTTAATAACCAATCAAAGATCCAGCTGTGTCGGACTCTAGGCGTCACGAGTTTTTGTTATCATTCCTTCTTTTCCTTTTTAGTTTTTTGGAAGATCTTTTCTCTTTATTATTTTTAATATAATTTTAGTATAACATTTTAATATAATATAATATAATATCATAATATAATAAATCAGCCTTCTAAAACATGGAGTCAAGATTCTCATCTCTTCCCTCATCCTAAAACCCTCGAACACAACCATAGTGTGCTGCAGCCACTCCCTTCAGCAGATTGTGTCTGCTGTGAAGTCACATGGAAGACCTGATTGTGTTTCTGGAGTGACAGCAGTGTGGCTGGAGAAGGCAGATAAAGCAGGGGAGAGTTTTCTCAAAGCAATGTATCTCCTCCAGAAGCATTTGCTGTTGTTATGTCATTCCAGATGTGGCTCTACAATGGTATCAAGTAAGATAGCAATAATTAGAAGAAAGCACATGGAAAATGGAGATAGCAACTCTACTTTGACCCAAGTTGCTGAGAAAATAACTGAACCTTATCCTCATTCAGCATTCACCTCATTTGTCTTTTTCCTAACTTCTGTGTTCCTTTATTTTTGCCTTTACCTCTGTTAGAAATGCAAACTTTTAAATACAATCGAAGCAAAAGAAAACTGTTTATTAGTAACGATTCAGCTGAGCTGGGCGTGTCTCACTCCCCCTGGACACGAACAAACACACCCTCTGAGAAAATGGCAATCTTTCTATCCCCTTTATACCTGGCCGGGGTAGTCCCTGTCCCCTTTCCCCTTGGATGGCTACTCAGGAACTTCCATTCTCTCTGATGCCAGCTTTTCTGTCCCCTCCCCTCTCACCCTGCTTTCTTTTGGTCAGGTCTTCAACCCCATCCCTCTGCCAGCTCACAGTAACATCCAACAAACCAAGCTGAACAAATCCAAACAATCCAAACAACAACACACAGAACCAACAACTTTCATTCCTTAACTTAATTACCTTTTTGCTTCAGCAAAATATCACCTCATCTGTCACCTCCTCTGCTACTGTTCTCTTCTTACTGATGCCTAAGTTCTAGATCAAAAAAGATATTTGCAGTTGAGTGGGCCTCAGTTTCCTTGTCTCAGAGTAAAGGACATCCCAAAATTGTTTCCCATGGAGTCTGATGTAAATTTGTGGGTTTTTCTTACTCCATGAGTGCTCAGTCAGTGCCCCAGAGCTCTGTGACCACATGGGCACAGGGCTGTGCTTAAGGTAAGTGCTGCCTGGCATTCTGGAGAAGGAAATCTGGAGAAATACATGCCAAAAGAGCAGCTTGGCTTGAGCCTGCTCTGTGTGGTCCAGCAGCTCTTGATCAGCTCAGAGCAGAGGTGGGTGAGCCACTGTTTGCGCAGTGTGGGTTGGGCAGATGCGCTCACCCAGGGCCTGTACTTCACTGGGGATCAGTGTAAGGGATCCTTCACGAACCTTCCTCCCAGCAGCTGAACCTCTCCCTGCTCTCTCTCACCTCTCCAGTTGCCGTCAGTTCCCCTGAAGCAGAGCTCGTTCCAGATTTCCCCACCAGAGGTAGTATTTCAGAACTTCGACACTTACGGTGTGTCTGAAATGGCACTGTCTCTCACAAATGTGGACAAGGTAAGTGCTGGGACGTGGAGCTTTATCGGTTTCTCTGGGTCTGGATTGAAGGCACTTGAGATGGTAGTTCATGTTCAGACTCAGGTGTTTATTATTTCTTATCAGTAAAACAGTCTCACAACAATGAGTTCGGCAGCTTTTCATTAGCAAGGCACAAAATGGCTAACTATCTCTTGTTACAAGGTCTTTTAAGTCTAAACTATCCAATTAAGAAAGGACACCTAGATTATTTTCCCTTTTAACCCAATAACTAATCCTTGGAAGCATGCAATGCGGACTTTTCCTTCCAATTACAAAATGCCACCCAAACCCATGAAGAAGAAGGAAGAAGAAGCATGAAGAAGAAACTCAGGACAACACCCTGTGCCCTCCATCTTGCTTCCATCCACAACATACTAAAAATCCCAAAACCTAAATTTCTCACCAAGTGATACACCTACACTACTCTCTATAATCTATTTCACACTTTTGTGGATTCTAGTCTATCTTGAAGTCTAGGAAACTTTCTCCATGAATGAGGGTCAAAGTCAGTGCTCCCCTGGGGGTCAGGGCACCCCAGAGCAGACAGAGAAATATTCCCGGTGCCCTGGGTTTCCACAGAGCTTTAACACTGTGCTGGAATAGGAGAGAGATGTAATTCCCATAGTGTACAGCAAAGCAAGTTATCTGCTGCAGCACATCCAGAAGAAAATGTCTTGGCACCTTTGTTCTGAAAGATGGTGGAAATCTTCCTATGCTGGGAATTTTCCCCTAATTCTGACCATGTGTTGATGGTATCTATCCCAAAGGAGTTTCCTTCTCTTGAAAGCTCTGGATTGATAGGAATGCTGAGGCCTGTACAGTTTTTACCTGCTCTCATGCTTTGTCTTGAGTGTGTACCACATCCTGTGTCTCCTTGATTAATCTTGGCTCCTGGTAGCAATCTCTGCCTCTCTCAGCCTGTTTGGCTCCCTTTGTGCAGCTCACAGTCAAAGCTCAGGGGCTGAATCTTCTCCACTTTATGCTGGAATCACTTTTCATTAATGGCATTGGCACTGCAGGAAACGTGTTCTGAAGCAGCCCTGGAATCAGACTGATGTAGCAGAAGCAGTGGGAGGCCTTTAGGTGCCACTTCAGGCTCCTGCTAAGCTTCATCCAGCTCTGCTCAGCTTTTCCAAAAGCAACATGGTGCTCTGCTTTTCCTTTGGAGAACCACAGCACATCCAAAGCCATGTGCTCCTGGAGGTTTCCACCTTCACTTGAAGGAATTGTGATTGTTTTGCAGTTTGCCAAGAGATCTGAGAGGGAAAAAGTTGAAAAATGTAACCAGTTGTGTTCCACTGTAAAGAGGAAAACTGAGACCATTTGAATTTCAGTCAGGGAATAATTTTCTCAAATGAGGCTTTTGCCAAGAGTGGGCTGGTGGGAAGAGACAGGAGGGAGTCAAAATCATCTGGTTTAGACTTTTTGAGAGCATTTTGGTGCTCAGGGGTTGATATCTATGTGCTAGAAAATGTTTGCATGTTTGCTGTGTCTGTGTATCCCAGAGGGCAGAACCTGGCCTGCTGGCTGCAGGCAGGAATGCCCAGCAGCCCAGCTTGCCTGCACAGGCAGCAAGAACCCCTGGAGAGCCAAGATTGGCTTTTAATACTGGAACCAATACTGTCAGTCAGTGCTGGTCATGTTTCTCCAGGCAGAAAATGCCTTCAAAGCCCATAGTCAATAGGCACAGCCTGTCTGTGTTTCCGTCACTTTTGGCAAGCTGATTGCTCTCATCGTTTTATGATACTTCCTTGCTACTTTACTGCCCATTTAAATTCTCTTTGCCATCTCCTTGTTTTAGGGGTTGTCTTGCTGTGTTCCTTCTGCTGCTTTTCAGGTCTGCTTTTATTCCCAGTAAGGCCACAGTGTTTGGTCTCCTGTCTTGCTGGTCTGCCTGCCTGACTGTATCCCCAGAACATTCCCACACAAACCTGATCTGCTAGAAGGGACTTTCTTCCTTCTCCCATGATAATGTGCTGGTTTGCTTTCAGGTAGCACATTCCCCCTCTGGAACACGACTGCATGGCTGTGTGCAGGCAGAAGCCAGCAGGTTTTTTGGCCTTGTTGAATACGAAGATGACTTGGTTCAGGTGTTCTGTCTCCATCCTGCTGGTGCTGACCTGCTTGGGCCTTGATTCCCACTGGGCATTGCCCTACTGCCCCTGGCCAAAATACTGGACCCAGACAGAAGGGATTCAAGTTCACCCATGTGAATTATGTGCCTGTACCTCCACAGCTGAAAGTGCTTTGGAAAAGGGGTCAAGGAAGGATGTCACCAGGGCACAGACAGGTCTCCTCTTGTCCTGTTTCCACAAGTGGCAAAATCATCATTTCACGTCTTTCCTGCAGTTTCCTCAGGTGGTGAAAGTCTCCATAGAGAGCTCACCTTACTTCCAGCTCATGGGCTCCACGATGCCTACGGTGTTGTGCTGCCAGGCACGTCTACCCCTGTGCGCGTCCGCTTCACCCCCAACGAGAACAAGGTGAGACTGGAGGAGCCAAAACACAGAATTGTCTCCAAAGCCATTGTTTTCCCTGCACTCTGGGTACGACCCATTCCATGCTGTGAGCTTGGCCCCAGGCTGTGGGCAGGCAGCCTGCAGCAGCCAGTCACACCTTGGCACGTGCTGTCAGGCACTGCACCCAGGCCTGACAGGCTCTGCTTCCCCTCCCTGCACATCCCTGAGCATTCCCAAGGGAAGATGCACAGGGAACAGTGAAAATGACAGAGGGGTGTTGATAGGTGTTCGGCCATCTCTAGGTACAGTGGAAGGGGTTTAATTATTGTGGAAAATACTAGAGGAACAAAGAGGTCAGAGAGACTTTTCCTCCTTCCTGTCTGCCAACAGCTTCCCTGTAGCTATGATATTTTATTAAAAATCATTTGCTATGATTTTTCCCCTCCTGAGGAGCTGGGAGCCCCAGGAAAGAAATGTAAACAATAACTATCTGCTGCTGTGGAATGCAACAGGTGCATCTTCCATTGGTCCATGTGGATTGTTTTCAATTGATGACCAATCACAGCCACCTGTGCCAAGGCTGCGAGCAGTCACAAGATTTTGTTATGCATTCTATTCTATTCTTATTATTTGCAGCCTTCTGATCTTTCTCACTGTTCTTTTAGTATAGTTTTTATGTAGTATTTTAATATAATGTATAAGATAATAAATCAGCCTTCTGAGGAACATGGAGTCAAGCCTTGTGTCTCCACACATGGGGTGTTCGCCTCAACACTTCCCTGCCTCACCCTGGGCTGGAGCAAAGACAGTGCTTTTTCACACCCTCTCTTCTCCAGCCTTGCAGCTGTGCTGTCCCAGAGCACAGCTGACCATGGTACAGCTGCAGGGCCAGGGCGAAGGATGTGCTGTGCCCGTGAGGCCATCCTGGCACAGGCACACTGGGCTCTAGGTGCCCTTAGTCAGCAGGAGGTTGGTGAGCTGCAGGGGACTTGGACACCTGCCTGAAAGAGGTCGTATAGGGCAGGCACAACCTGCAGGCAGACCTGTGAGCCCAGAGCCCATGGCAGTGACACTGCTGTGGCTCTGTCTTCATGCCTATCACTGAGTTGCTCTGCCAACTGGCACCCATTCCATGCCAAACATGCTTTAGTGTGGATGTTTGAAGACCAGTTGTCATGGATTGACACTGGCACAGTGCCAGTGCCCCCATGAAAGGTGTATTCCCCAAAATGGTTACTGTGAGATGTGACCCGGGAACAGAACAAAGCAGGCTCTAACTTGGGAATGGAGGGAAAAAACAACACTTTATTAATCTACATAGACAGAAAAAGGAAGGGGAAAAGAAATCTGGCCACTGATGGGTTTGACCATAACTTCCCAAAACCTCACTTCCGGGTCAAACCATGACACCAGTGCTGAGGTCCTGGCAAGTCTGATCTCAGTGCTGTGATCTGGGGGATCTATGTTGTCATCTGGAGGCTTGTTCATACAGAAGTATCGGGGTTCGCTGTTATTTGTCTCTGCCCCGATACGGGAAAAGTGGTTATCTCATCTTCCTTTTGCTGCTTAGAGTCAATTTAACACTTTGCCCTATTCTTAAACAGTGGGAACATAGAGACCTAAAGAGGAATGTCCTGTGCTCCCCAGCTCCATGTTCCTTAGAAGGGACTTAGGAATTATTTAACATCATTAAAATTTAGAGTAAAAATTATGGTGGCCTAGGGTCAGTTCTTTGTATGACCCAAGTGACACGAGAGCTTAATGCCACTGAGATAGATTTTGCAAAGTGCACTGGTGCCTTTAAAATGTGACATATCAGTAAAACTTAGTGTTAATTTTGGGGTGGAATAGCTAAACTGATGCCATTGAAGGCTTATAGGAAATGGTTTTTCTTCTGCCTTGGAGATGGCACTAAATGCCCTGTGCTGAGGCAGTTTTTTTCCTGCAGGATTATTCCCACCAGCTCATCTGCGTCACTGAAAGAGATAGTTGTGCCAATTTGGGCCATTGGTGCCCAAGCCATCCTGGACTTCCCTGAATGCTGGACTTCTCCAAGTGTCTGGTCAAGTACAGCACCCAGAAGACTCTGCTAGTCCGCAATGTCGGTAACCAGGCAGCTCGTTACCAGCTGAGCACCCAGAGGTGAGGCAGCCCATCTATCCTTGTGCAAAACACTTTTGGGTGATAACAGAGTTGGGAAAGAGCAACAGAAGGAACCAGAGGATCGGAGCTGGTGCCCTGCAGCCTGGCTGAAAGTGAGCAGGATGGATGACATCTGCTCTTGCTTTCGGTGTTCTTAGCAGGATGCAGCCTTTGAGCTTTCTCTGTCCCAGATTTCCTGGAGGGTGCTGGAACATGTTAGTAGCTGGCTTGCACCCTCCTGAGCACAAGCAGCTTCTGAAATTCTTACTCACCACTGTCAGCCAAATAGACCCATTCTCTGGGAGAGCACAAGCACGTGGCTTTCCAGTGGTCCCAGCATCAGACGTCCAACATGAGCTGTGCTGTGGGCAGCCAGTGCAGTTCCTGTTACTTAAAGCTGATCTGATTTCCCTTGTCAGCTGAGGGCATCAGTCACCTCTTCTGTTCCGTGGTGAACCTTTGAAAGGCAGTTTAAAATTTCAAACAGATTATTTAAATCAGTGAATAAGGCCGTGCCCCCTTTCATTGAGATTTCTTTTTAAATACTCTGAAGTTCCTGTGTTTCTGCTGTTTTTTCATTTTGGTTTGTGTTAAATGTTTGCCAAAAGATCATGAATTCTTCATTGGGAACTTTCATGAAGATCCTTGTGCAAAACACTTTTGGGTGATAACAGAGTTGGGAAAGAGCAACAGAAGGAACCAGAGGATCGGAGCTGGTGCCCTGCAGCCTGGCTGAAAGTGAGCAGGATGGATGACATCTGCTCTTGCTTTCGGTGTTCTTAGCAGGATGCAGCCTTTGAGCTTTCTCTGTCCCAGATTTCCTGGAGGGTGCTGGAACATGTTAGTAGCTGGCTTGCACCCTCCTGAGCACAAGCAGCTTCTGAAATTCTTACTCACCACTGTCAGCCAAATAGACCCATTCTCTGGGAGAGCACAAGCACGTGGCTTTCCAGTGGTCCCAGCATCAGACGTCCAACATGAGCTGTGCTGTGGGCAGCCAGTGCAGTTCCTGTTACTTAAAGCTGATCTGATTTCCCTTGTCAGCTGAGGGCATCAGTCACCTCTTCTGTTCCGTGGTGAACCTTTGAAAGGCAGTTTAAAATTTCAAACAGATTATTTAAATCAGTGAATAAGGCCGTGCCCCCTTTCATTGAGATTTCTTTTTAAATACTCTGAAGTTCCTGTGTTTCTGCTGTTTTTTTCATTTTGGGTTGTGTTAAATGTTTGCCAAAAGATCATGAATTCTTCATTGGGAACTTTCATGAAGGTTGAGTGCCTCTAATGCCTATCAATATACCACATGCCCATAGGTACATGCACAGGTGTATAGGAAATGTGAGACATTTAGTGAATATGTGAAAAGCAAATAGGCTGATTTAGAAGAGAAAAGTATAGAATACCTTCTGCTGGAGGGGACCTCTGGAAATCATCTGAGCACACACACTGCTCAAAGCAAGACCAGTGTCTGGGGATTGCAAGGTGACATTGGGAGATCTGGACCTGTCTTTAGATGCCATACAAGAAAACAAACATACAAATGGACCTAGTTAAAAAGCAGAAGAAAACAACCTATTAAAATCCCCCTCCATACATTATCTTTTCTGCCTGTTGGGTGCAGTAGTGATTCATTGAAAGGGTAGATCTAAAGGATGAGAGCTATCTTAAGGAACAGCTCACAATTAACAGATAAAAGACCAAAATTTAGCCTGCCAGCCCCATCTCTTGGCAGTGGATTTCATTTGGTTGTTACAGTGTCAGGGATGTCTCCTTCACAGCCCTTCTATCTGTGGGCTCAGGGTACAGCTTAGTGATGTTGGCTGAAATTCAGAGGAGTTACAGTTTAACTGTAGAGCTTGTGCCCTTGGGTCTTGGGGAGCCAGGTCTGTGTGAGAGATGACTGCTACAGCAGTAACAGAGGAGTCTGGTGGGTACAGCCCAGGGTGGGATGTAGGAGATGCAGGGGCTGATTTGCACTCAGTTTTTCAGTCCTGACAACTGAGTCCTGAACTTGCCTGGATCCTCTTCTCCTGATAATTTGAAAATAAAAAGACACCTTCTTTCTCAGGCAACCCCTGAAGTCACCCCCAGGTGTGTTATTCCCATCCTGCCATCTGAGGGCAGGAGTATGTAACATGGGGCAGGAGTGGGCAGGGCAGGGCAGGGCAGGGCAGGGCAGGGAAGGGAAGGGAAGGGAAGGGAAGGGAAGGGAAGGGAAGGGAAGGGAAGGTAGCACTGAAGTGTGGCCAGGGATTCCTCTAACTGGCAGCTTCTCTATTCTGGTGAAGTTTCTGGCAAAAGACTAAGAAAAGAATCCTGTGCCTTGCCCACAGCAGGCACTGATCCCCCCGAGCCCCAGCAGAGACCTGCAGCAGTCCTGGCATCACCCCCAGAGCAAATGCAGGAGCACGTGCACTAATCTGGCTCTGGGGCTGGTGGGGCCTTGTCTTTCCTCCCCTCCTTCCAAAGTCTTACATCCAGCACATAAACATTGCTGCTCCAAGGCTTCTCCTTCAGCCAGTAGTGATGTTCTCACCAGTGGTAATGGGAACAGGTCAGGCCCATAATTGCAGCAATAGGTCCTTAATGAGCCAAGCAAGTTCATCAGCTGTCACTACTGACATGAATAAAGTTCAGCTTGGCAGATGTTCTCTTAATTTTTGTGTGTGATGCGTTCATCACCAAACTCCCCAGAACACACTTTTAAGTGACAGACTGACCACCAGCAAAGCACCAAGGCCAGGAACTTTTGTTTCCTCAGTGGGGCTGTAGAAGAGCACAAAGCCCAGCAGCTGCTGGGCAGAAGCACACTTCACCTGAGCTGTCCCTGAGCATCAAAGCACGGAGTCTTGTGTTTGTCAGGCAAGAGCTCTTTACCTGGTGACCAATCCTAATTGCTCCTGTTAAATCCAAAGTGCACCAACACATCTGCAAATTATTTCCAACACATTGCACAGAATTTCTCTGGTGGGCCAAGCAAACAGTTACCAGCCTGGATGACAACCCACAGTCCCAGATTGCATTGCTGGTAAATACACAGAAACCTCCTGTTCTGCTTCCTCGATGTGCTCCTGCTAATGGTGCTTCATTTAGCTGGGATTGGATCCTTCAGACTGTAAATGGCATCCTCTTTTTGGGTTTCCATGTCACTGTATTGCTTTAATCTGCATTTGCACTCTTTCAGAGTTTGGATTGCTCCTTTTCTTAGAGCAGCTTTCATTGAAATGCTGATAAAATGTGCCCTTTTTAGGCTAAATCAGGATGTTTTCAAGGTAAAATAAACAAAAGAACCACACTGCAAATTCAACAGTGACTATTCCATGGTCTTCAAGGAAAAGTTCCTTCTCCCTGTCTGATTCCTAGGCTGTAATCTCCCATGACAGGTCGTGCTCTAACATTTGCATCTCTTCAGATGAGATTTATAGGCAGCAGGAAAAGAGAAATTCCTGAGGCAGTCAGTGTCAAGTTGGGCATGCAGAGAGCTCTGAACCCTCTCTGTGCTCTTTTCAAACCATTCTCTGGTGGGATTGCTGTCAGTCAGACCCTTGAGTCTCATTGCAGAGGGCTGGATGCAGAGTATGGGGGAGATGAGGTCATTTTATCACACAGGATCTTCTGAGGGCTGGATCTCCTCAGAAGTGGGTCAGTGGCTGTTTCTGATCCTGTCTGTTCTGGCTGTCTTCCGCTGACTGTTGTTGGTTTGCTCCCTGCTTGCCCAAGAGAGCTGAAGTGAGCTGCACTGCAGGAGGAGTCTCATGCCCAGGTGTCCCCAAGCCCTGATCCCTAATAGGTCCTTCATGAGCAGAACCTGAAGCAAGTGCCATGAATAAAGCTGAGCTTGCCAGATGTTCTCTTGATTTTTGTGTGTGATGCATTCATGCCAAAGTCCCCAGAAGACACTTGGAAGTGACAGGTTGAGCAGCAGCAAAGCACCAAGGCCATGAACTTTTGTTTCCTCACTGGGGCTGTAGGAGAGCACAAAGGCCAGCAGCTGCTGGGCAGAAGCACATTTCCCCTGAGCAGTCCCTGAGCATCAAAGCACGGAGTCTTGTGTTTGTCAGGCAAGAGCTCTTTACCTGGTGACCAATCCTAATTGCTCCTGTTAAATCCAAAGTGCACCAACACATCTGCAAATTATTTCCAACACATTGCACAGAATTTCTCTGGTGGGCCAAGCAAACAGTTACCAGCCTGGATGACAACCCACAGTCCCAGATTGCATTGCTGGTAAATACACAGAAACCTCCTGTTCTGCTTCCTCGATGTGCTCCTGCTAATGGTGCTTCATTTAGCTGGGATTGGATCCTTCAGACTGTAAATGGCATCCTCTTTTTGGGTTTCCATGTCACTGTATTGCTTTAATCTGCATTTGCACTCTTTCAGAGTTTGGATTGCTCCTTTTCTTAGAGCAGCTTTCATTGAAATGCTGATAAAATTTGCCCTTTTTAGGCTAAATCAGGATGTTTTCAAGGTAAAATAAACCAAAGAACCACACTGCAAATTCAACAGTAATTATTCCTTGGTCTTCAAGGAAAAGTTCCTTCTCCCTGTCTGATTCCTAGGCTGTAATCTCCCAGGACAGGTAGTGCCCTAACATTTGCATCTCTTGAGATGAGGTTTATAGGCAGCAGGAAAAGAGAAATTCCTGAGGCAGTTAGTGTCAAGTTGTGCATGCAAATAGCTCTGAACCCTCTCTGTGCTCTTCACAAACCATTCTCTGATGGGATTGCTGGCAGTCAGACCCTTGAGTCTCATTGCAGAGGGCTGGATGCAGAGTATGGGGGAGATGAGGTCATTTTATCACACAGGATCTTCTGAGGGCTGGATCTCCTCAGAAGTGGGTCAGTGGCTGTTTCTGATCCTGTCTGTTCTGGCTGTCTTCCGCTGACTGTTGTTGGTTTGCTCCCTGCTTGCCCAAGTGAGCTGAAGTGAGCTGCACTGCTGAAGGAATCTCATCCCCAGGTGTCCCCCCGAGCCCTGATCCCTCTCTTTGTGTTGCAGTCCTTTCTCCGTGGTTCCAGCCACAGGAACTCTGGGCACTGGTGACACCATGCAGGTGACAGTGGGATTTCACCCGCTGATGGCCGGTGACCATTCCGGGTCCCTGTGCTGCAGCACAGGTGAGTGCTGGACCCTGCATGTGTCACAGGACAGTTTTCCACCATCACTGCCTGTTGTCCCATCCCCCTCCACTCCCTCTAGACGTACCTCCCCTGTTCCAGCTTTACCCCAAAGAAAACTGAGAACTCGGTGTTTAGGGCATTGATAAAGTGGATCCCCTGTAACGGCTAATATTTTTGGAATCCTGTTTTGCTGGGAGTTGCTGAGTGGAGGAAGGAGGAACCCTGATTCTCCACTACCGTGTGGCTATGCCTGGGTGAAGTTTTATTTTATTCCTGGGCAGTGCTGTATGTGAGGTGTGAGGTCTCCATCAAACTCTCTCCAATGCAATGGATTTCTTTCACACCTCTGTCCCATATGCTGCTTCTCCGTTGGCTTGTCACAGACCCTTTTCTATGTTGCCCTCTACACACATATTTAGTTTCTGAGTAATAACGTTTTCAGGCCCTCAAATTCCTTTTTTGTGACAAATCAAAACAAATTTTTCTTCGTCCCTGTTTCCCAGGCCATTCATGCTGTTGCAAACCTCTCACATCTATCTCCCATTTGATGTCTAGACTGAGGAATCCCATTCAGTCTTCATATAGAAGCTGCTCTGTATCTACTAGTCTTTCCTTTGTCCCTTTTTTATTTAATTTGAAATGCTCCAGCTTGGTTTTTGAGATCAGAACAATATAAAATATTTCAAGACTGATGTGGCTGTGGGTTTGGACAGGGAGATGATGATGATTTTCATGGTGTTCATTTTGTAGTGGTTTGTCATATTGCAGAGCCAGGCTGGTTGTGTTTCCTCACCTGTGTCCCCTCCTATTGAATCAAGGGTGACTCCAACCTGTGAGAGGGAGAGAAAATGATGAGGAGGCCTCCAGCTTATCAGAAGGCTAAATAATTACTTTATTATTCTATACTATATACATTGCATCTAAACTGAATCTGCCTTGCACTCACTCTTGCTCACAACTGCACAGAACTGCACTCATCTCGATTCTCTCTCGTAACTGTCCCGTGACAGTCCAACACACACACACTTCTGGGCCCTGATAGGCCAAGGGAACAAAACATCCTCACTCTGGGTAAACAATCTCCATATTGCATTCTACTTTGGCACAACACAGGCACAGCAAGTGAGATAAGAATTGCGTTTTCCTTCTTCTCTGCTTGTCTCACAGCTTCTCTCTGTTCAGAGGGCATGTGAATACCACACCCTTCTGCTGTGGGCTATCACTTCACTTGTTCCTCTGGGCCTCCTTTTGCTGCCCACATGCCCCCAGGCGTATTTGCTTGTCAGCAACAAGGGATCCAAGGGATCAGGAGAGACAGGAGTCTCGTGGGATTCCTGGGGAGACCCTGGGCAAGCCAGGACTGAACAGGGCTCCTCAGTGTCACCTGAAGGACTTTGATGCAGAAATCCTGGTGATCTGAGTGGGTCACCAGAGCACACTGACCAATCTCACTGTACATAATATCACCTTGGGGCCAAATCTCTACAAACACACTCAGAAATAAGGTGCACAGGACATCCTCATGCTCTACACACAGAGCTGTCAGGATGTGATAAACATACTGATCCACAGAACTGGTCATTCAGCTAAAAACTGTGGCACTTTCTTCTGTGACCTGTGGTTCCTTCTCTGTTCCTTGTGCTTCCATCAGCCCGTGAGCTGAGCAAAGACTCTCCTTTGCTTTGTTCCAGGTGAAGAAAGTATCCACACAAACCTCCACGGAGAAGCTGTAGATGTCAATGTTGGGCTGAGCACAAATTCTGTGGAGGTTGACAAGACTTTCATCACCATGTCAAGCCAGACAACCATGTTCATCGAAAACAGGAGTAACATCACAGCCCACTTCCAGTGGAAGGCTTTTCCTACTGAGGAAGACAAGAATAAAGAGAAGAGGAGGTTGGGTTGAAAGATACGTTTCCGTGAGATACATGGCTCAAGACTAAAACTGGGCCTCAGGGCTCCCATGGAACTGCTGGGAAGAGTCTCTGGTCAGCAGGGCAGTGCTGGCACATCTCCAGTGGCCCTGCAGCTTCCAGGGAGTCTCCCGTGCAAGGCCAGGTCTTAGAATCCTGTGTCTGGGTTACTGATCCCAGAACAACCCAGGCAGTGCAGGGAGAGGTTTTCATGCCATGGCTTTGCCAGCATTTCCTCAAAGGCCAGAGAGCTACAGAGCAGAACAGCTTTAGTGAACAAGCACTAAGCCCCTCCAGGCCACTGACCTCCAGGATGGGTCCATTTGACATGGATCCATCATGAGGTGGTAGGAGCTGAGTTAGAAATGTGCTCCCTGAGCCTGGATCACCTCCCACTACCCAGACACCACCAGAGCAGAGGTGGCTGAGCCCCACTGAGCCCAGGGTGTTTGTAGAAGGAGCAACCTTGGCCAGCACTTGCTTCTCTCCCTGTGTGGGAGTTGTCACCTTGCAGCTTTCAGTCTGTGGAAATAGAACACAGTGCTGAGTGTCAGAAGTTGAGGACTTTGGCAACAAAGTCCTGTGCTACTGGGCCAGGTAGTTTGGTAATTGCCAAGCTCTTTATGAGCTTTGTGTGTGCACTGAATGGATTTCAAAGCTCCTCTAAGTGCATAGAAAGGAAACCATAGAATCATAGTATGTTAATGATGGAATGGACCTTAAAGATTGCCTAGTCCCAGGGTGCCGCTTCTCTTCCCCGGCTAGCTGATGTTGAGAGTGAGGGGCGGCAGTTTTCCCCCTGGAGCTCCTTGAATCCCAGTTGTCAGTTGTTTTGGCGCAGTAGCCTCTGGGCAGGGACACCTCCCACTAGATCAGGTAGTTCCAAGTCCCATCCAGCCTGGCTTTGAACACTTGCAGGGCTGGAACCTCCACAACTTCCCTGGAGAACCTGCTCCAGCGTCTCACCACCCTCGCGGTAAAAAATTTCTTCCTAATATCTAACCTAAATTTCCTTTCTTTCACTTTATACCCATTACACCTTGGCCTGTCACTAAAGGACATCAGAGATGTTTTAAACTCAGCAAACTGGTGGCTAAAATTAGAAACCAGCCCAAGGAATGGGTTAGAAATTG
>JAGGNK010009615.1:15196-30050 GCA_017590115.1 Montifringilla adamsi
GGGGGGGGGGGGGGGGCGGGGGGGGGGGGGGGGGGGGGGGGGGGTGGTTGTTAGGATCTCAGCAGCCAGGCTTGGATTCAGCAGCTGATGGCCTCCCCTCCCCCGGCCCTGCAGCCACTGGGCCAGGGCCAGGCCCCATCGAGCTGCGTGGGCCACAGTGGGCAGGTGGGAGGGGGGCAGCCCCACCCGTAGCTGCTCCTAGGGCCTGGGGGACCCCAGCTCAGCCCAGGCTGGGCAGCAGGGCAGAACCTAATGTTAGCAAGATGTTATAAGTTGTGGCCAGGCCCTACCTTGGCTGGAGGCTCCATGGCTTCCCCTCCCCCACCCAGCCACCAGGCCAGGAGTGGGGGGGAGAGAACCTCCCTTTCCAGGTGCTGGAAGGGAAAAGAGAGAGTTCCCAAGTTTCTTTCGTCTTTAACATGTGTTTTTTCACAGAGGTGTGTACAGCTTTCCAGTGGAACAACAGATTGTCAATTCCCAAAGCCAACCACTGATTGGTTTCCTGTCAGACGTGGAGGAAACTGCTAGCAGCTTCTCTTGAAACATCGCTTCCATGATGCAAAGCTAACACACCCTTATATGATTTCCTGTATCCTTTCCTCTTCTTTCCTTTCTCCTCTGCTAGATTAGGATCCCACTGTTACCATGAGAGGAAAGGCACCATTATTGTGATCCCAGTCAATGTTTCAAGCTATGGTGTAGTGTGAGAGACTGTAAGGATTGCTAGCTCAAAACATTTTCGGGTGCGTGTGTGTGGGGGAAGGGGCAGGTTGGGCCTTGCCTTTGGTGAGGCAGTGCACTGCCCTGTACAACCCACCCCCCTGGGCCTTTATCCCAAGCCCTGCAGTGACTGCCAATCACTAACACACCAGAGGCAGTGCTCCACACCCTGACTCTGGATCCCCTAACCCAGCTCCTGAGTGGCCACATGACCAGAAGTCCCACTTGCGGGAAGGGCCCCAGGAAGACCAAGAGGTATTTTGTTGTGGTGCACCAGTTTAGTTGTTCTCTTGCACTGGGTGATTGGGAATTTGTAGCCATGATATTATGAAAAATCCTTTGCTGGGATTTTTCCTCTCCTGAGAAGCTGAGGAGCCTCAGGAGAGAAATGTAAACAATTACTATCTGCTGTTGTGGAATGCAACAGGTGCATCTGTGATTGGTCCATGTGGATTGTTTTCGATTGATGACCAATCACAGCCACCTGTGCCAAGGCTGTGAGCAGTCACAGGATTCTGTTATTCTGTTCTATTCTTGTTGTAGCCTTCTGATCTCTCTGTTCTTTCTGTTCATTTAGTATAGTTTTAATGTAGCATTTTAATATAATATTTAACATAATAAATCAGCCTTCTGAAATGGAGTCAAGCCTCGTGTCACTACACACGGAGAGTCCTCAACAGGAATTTGCACAGAATAGTTTTGTATTGCACTGTATAGCTTATGTTATATCACGTGGTTTGTTACCCCATTTCCCCATCACATGGTCTTTCCCTCACCTGTCTCGGTACCACCTGATGGTCTCTCCCCTGGGTTACCCCTCCCCTCGCCACTCCTCACTGGTGTCCCATTGGCTGTGGACCTCTCCCTCTGTCCCCATCCGGGGGGTATAAAAGCTCCCTGCTGCCAGGGAACACTCTCTTTTCTCCCATGGGTTTGGCTGCCTGATGTGTGTCTTGGAATAAAGGACAACATTTCCCACGTGGAGGAGAGCGCTTCTTTAATCTTTTACCTTCGTCTATGAAGTATTGTGTGGGCAAGGGTCTATAGCTAGCCAGAGTGGACCCCAACAGCCCAGGGAACCACGTTTCTTCAGGATTTGAAGTGGAACACAGGACAAGCACACATCTTGACCCTACCTCCTTCTTGGGGGTTGACTACTGGCCGGATGTTGCAGACAGGTAAAAAAATTATATAAGAAAGGCCTCATAAAATCAAGCCTGCTCTGTTAAATCAATAGCTAGCCTGTCATTTCCTCTAAGTATATTGCAAGTTCCCATGCAAAAAACTGAATAGTTTGTTAACATGACAACATATTCTTGGGTAAAAAATAAGTGCACCTGCATAAACATTAGATCTGTTCCATGAGAACCTACAAAAGAAAAAATGTAAATAACCTGCACCATAGCACATACACACAAATCACCTTCTGACCAATAAATGAAGTAGTAAGAAAACTACCAGCCAATATATGTTGCACACACAAAGTCTGTAAAAACTGTATAAAATAAGTTATGTGAATAAAGATTCGGATTTTCCCACATGAAGAAAATGGAGTCTCGGCTGATTTATTCCAATAGCTGGATGCCAGGCACCCACCAAATCTACTTTCTCACTCCCCACCAAAGCTGGATAGGGGAGAGAAAATTAAACAAAGGGTTCACAGTTAAGATAAGGACCGGGAGTGATCACTCATCAAATACCATCACGGCCAAAATAGGGTTTAATTGGAGACATTAATTGAATTTATTGTTAACAAAATATAAACAGGATAATGAAAAGTAAAATAAACCCTTTAAAATATCTTCCTCCCATACCTACTTCCTTCCCAGTTCTACCTCCTACCCCAGTGGCACGGGGACATAGCGAATGAGGGTTATGGTCTGTTCATCACTGTGAGATTTCTCCTACTGCTCAGGGAGAGGTGTCCTTCCCCTGCTTCAGCGTGGGGTCCCTCCCATGGGAGACAGTTCTCCCTGAACTTGTCCAGTATGAGTTCATCCCATGGGCGACAGTCATCCCCAAACTGCTGCACCATAGGTCACTCTTCCATGGGGTGCAGTCCTTCAAGGACAAGCTGCTCTAGCGTGGGGTCCTCTCTCCACAGGCCTTCCACAGGGTCACAGCCTCCTCCCAGGCATCCACCTGCTCCAGCGTGGGGCTCCTCCATGGGCTGCAGGGGGACAGACTGCTTCACCATGGTCTTCAGAGGAATCTCAGCTCTGGTGACTGGAGCACCTCCTCCCCCTCCTTCTTCACTGCCTTTGATGTCTGCATAGTTCTCACATGTTCTCACCCCACTCTTATCTGGCTGCAATTACAACTGCTCAATAACTTTCTTTTTCTTTCTTCCTTCCTGAATATGTTATCATGGAGGCATTACCAGCATTTCTAATTGGCTCAGCCTTGGTCAGCGGAACATCCGTGTTTGGAGCTGCCAAGGATTGGCCCTGACAGACATGGTGGAAGCTTCTAGCAGCTTCTCACTGAAGCCACACCTGTAACCCTCTCACTACCAAAGCTTGTCCATGCAAACCCAATACACTCCTCTTGGAATTTCTATCAGCCGAACACCACTGGAACCAGGAATGGTAGCTATATTTGTTCTTTTCTATATCTTTTTCTGTCTTTCTGTCTTTCCTTGTCTAAGTCTCTCTTCTCATAATTTTCAAGTAACTTAAAATCAAATGGGCTTAGATTTTGCTAAGTTGGATGCTCTAAGTTAATGCTTTGAGAGGTGTTTTATGTTGATTGAGTGCTGCTCTAAATCTTTTGCCAAAGTTCTCTGATTTTCTGAAGTTTTCAGTAAAGTTTTCCTTGTTGTTTTGAGCTCTTCAGAATATCTTGTCAGTATTTCTCCCAGGCATCTAACTCAGAGTACATGAACAACCGTAAGCTCTTTTAAAAGTCTCATTGAGTGAGATTTTTTGGGCCTTAAATTTGGTACATGGATTCCAAATCTGCAAAATAGATATAACAAGATGTGTAAATCTGACCAAAACCACTTTTTCTAAAAGGTCTCAGATGGACTATTCTACTTAAGTTTGTTTACATCATGTTAAAATTTTTGACCACTATTATTAAAGTACTAGATAATTTGATAGTTTTCAATTGTTTTGAATAATATGTGTATATGTTTTGTCTCAATAGTTTTGCTGTGCATATGAGTTTTCTGGGAGTATTGCTTTAGAATGCTTGTGTCTTTACTCTGGTTGTCTGTCACAGTTTGACACTGGCCCAATGCCAGGCACCCACAAGAGTCACTCACCCTCCCCTGCCACACCTGGGCAGAGGAGAGAAGAAAAAATATTAATGAAGGGTTCATGAGTGAGATAAGGACTGGGAAAAAAAACACTTAAAGGGCAAAACAGGCTCAACTTAAGTTGCAAAGTGAAATTTATTACTAACAGAATTGGAGGAGGATAATGAGAAGTAAAATAAGCCCTTAAAACCACCTTTTTTCCCCAGCCCCTCCCTCCTTCCCATCGACAGCGCAGGGAGACAGGGCATGGGGGTTATGGTCGGTTCATCATTGAGATTTTCTTCTGCTGCTCTGGGAGAGGAGTCCTTCCCCTGTGAGGCCATGGGGTCCCTTGCACAGGAGACAGTTCTCTGTGAACTTCTCCAGCGTGGGTCCACTCTCATGAGCAGAAGTCCTACTGCACCTGCTGCAACGTGAATCCTTTCCATGGGCAGACAGTCCTCCCAAAACTGCTGCCACGTGGATCTCTCTTTCCCCTGGGGTGCAGTCCTCCAAGGACAGGCTGCTTCAGCCTGGAATCAAGGGGCCTCTCCATTGTGTCTTCCATTGGATCATAGCCTCCTCTAGGCATCCACCCACTCCAGGGTGGGCACCTCCCCCACAGGCCACAGGTGGATCACTGCATCATTCATGGATCCCCATTGTCTGCAATGGGACAGCCTGCTTCACCATGGTGATCACCACAGCCTGCAGAGGAATCTCTGCTCTGATGCCTGGAGCACCTCCTCCCCCTCCTTCTTCGCTGCCCTTGGTGTTGCCATGTTGTTTTTCCTCACATGTTCTCACCTCCTCCTCTTCTCTGACTAGAAGCAAAACTGTGCCCCGCTTTGTTTTGATTTTATTTCTTAAATATGTATAATGGTTTAACATAGCTTGTTTTTTAGTTAAAGAGAAAATCCATCAGTTACAGAAGTGGTTCCCTGTAAGGACCTTGGCAGTTTCCTTTGGACCTGACAGAACCAATCATTTTGCTACTTTGAATATTGACAACCTGTTAAACCTCTTAAAAGAGCTGAATACATCTCTGTGAAGACATGTGTAAAAACGAACAAACCCAGGGAATCTCTTTCTGCCGGCTTTTGAAGAGAGAATATTCTTCCCCCCCCCCCCCCCCCCCCCCCCCGGCTGGGCGGGGGAGAGGAGTCCACAGGGCTCCGGCCGAGGCTAGGCCAGGCCGTGGCTACTAACATCTTGCTGACACTAAGCCCTGCCCCCCTGCTGGCCCCAGCCAAGTCTGGGTTAGCCAGGCCCCAGGAGCAGCTCTGGGCCAGGCTGGGCCATGGTGTGGGCTGCTTAGATTCTGCCTGGCCGTTTCCTGCCACTGTTGAGTTTCCCCAGCAGTCGCCAGGTAGGGGGAGGGGAGGTCATCAGCCTGCTGCATACTGCCGCTGAGTACTAGCCTGGCTGCTGAGATCTATCCTGGTAGGTTCCAGCCAGGCTGAGCCCGGTGGACTGCCGAGGCCAGGATAGTCTCAGTGGAGGCTCAGACTTGGTCCGATCTCCCAAGCCGGTCCTAGCTGCGGGCAGCCAAGCAAGCTCAAGTGATTTCACCTCTTAGTGATTATCAGCTCTGTGTGATTATCAGCTCTTTTGGCTTGCTTGTGGCCGCGGGCAGCAGACGCAGGGAGAGAGAGGAGAAGCGCTGTATAAGGTTCAGCAGGATTCTTTATTAGGGTGTCCCACGAAGGTTCTCAGTGACAGCTTCTTCTCCCGAACCAGGCAGAATTAGGGGTTTTTATACCCTACAGAGGTTTTGAAAACTGTCCAATAGAAAGGGTCAGGGAAAAGTGACCTATAGGCTTACAGAGAGATAAGCAAGGATCCAAAGGCGGAAGAGAGGGGCTTCTAAGGCCCAGTCATCATGACTTGGCATTTCCTAGTTCAGCATTCTGACCTCCAAGGAGGCCTTGCAGGCCCTGTGCCTGCTACAGAGATCCTAGCTGCTTCCCCTCCCCCCAACGTGGCTGCCAAAGAATCCTCCACCATAAACAGCTCTGGCCACAAGCTTCGGTGATCTTGCTGAGGGGCTGTCCCAGCACCACGGGAGATCATGCAGCTGAGACCAGGGGCGCCTCTGCAGCCTGTGTGTGGCCTCACAGCTATAATTGAGTGCAGCAGGGGCCAGACACCAGCCATGCAGCCAGATCGGCTGCTGCCATTAAAATATTAACTCTTTTAGTGCACAGATGGGACTTGCAGACATCAATCTTCCCTTCAGTGAAAGAAAAGGAAAGAGTGAAGACACGTAGAGGACAACATGGAGACACCGAGGACAGTAAAGAAGGAGTCAAATCCCAGATAGGAAGAGAATGAGGAGATGGCTTAATCTTGGACTGAAATCCTCTTGTAAGGCTATGGAGAAGATATAATGGATATATCACATTCTTTTTCCCTGTAACTCATGAAATGCAATGGGGGGATATAGCATTCTAACCACAGCTATGAACAGAGTCACCAGTGCTGAAGCGAGCAGATGTTGAAGTAATTTTGATCCAAGGAGAAATTTGAACACAGAGAAATGAGAGAGATGAGAAGCCTTGCCTCAGGAATAGAAGAAGAAAACTTCTGTTCCCAGAGATGGATTAAAAGAACTTTTGTTTTTATACTAGAACAGATCATCCTTAAAAATAGCACCCCAATACGTTGACATGGCCTAGAAATGCAGCTGTGGGAGGGCTGTGAAAGATGGGAGGGACTTCATGATTGCAGATTTCTGGATGGCTGCTATTTGTGGAAATTAAAAGCCACTGTTTCTTGTGGAGAAGTCTCCATGGCATGGCAAAAGAAACTCCTTTCCCTAAGAGAACTGAAAGACTATTTTAGAGTTGGTAAACCAACTGAAAGCCCTAGGCTTTGTCTCTTTACATTGTCAGTGAGAAAGAAAAGAGGGTGTGGGGGGAGGAGAATTGTTCTGATGGTTTATTCTGATTTCTTATTATTCTTTCTTTTAGTTCTGTTAATAAAGTTTTTTTATACCCTTTAAAGTTTTGAGCCTGCTTTGCTCTCCTCCTAATTCTTATCTCACAGCAGAAAATGAGTAAATAATTCTAGTAGGTGCACTGGCATTTGGCCAGCATTAGACACTGAGGAATACTTGTCTTTGTAACCACGTTGTCCAGCCCTCAAAGGATGTTCTTAGGAAAGAGGAGCAGGCTGGTTGGATTTTTGAGATATTAATTTGCATTAGCAATTCAACACGTTTGAGAGACTACTCTGGATTGAACAACAGTTGTTGTTCACCCACATTCCTCACTACATATGGGCTTATTTCATACACTTCAGGTTCAAGTTTGGGTTGGGTCTGAACTGCTTGAGTACTGGTGTGACTTGTATAAGGTCCTGCCATTGTAAAAAGTGTACTATCTATTTTAAATTTAAATGAGAGCCCGATAGTATCATGAGCCCAAAGGCAAGTCACTTCTACAGGCTGTATTAAGGTGAAATTACACCAACAGTCTGATTGCTTGGGCTATCACAAACTTCCTGGTGTTTGTATACAGGAGAAGTTGAGACACTAATTGCATCTGGTCTTTCATGAGCTGTCCCATTGACCACCCGGCACCCTACCTTGATTTCTTCTTCTCTGATCCCTTGAAGTGTCTACAGTTCCTGTTCCTGCCACTCCTGCTCTTCATATACCTGATCCCCATGGATTACCACAGTGGATAGGTTTAAATCTTTTATCTCAGAAGGTTTTCCCATGGATCCAGTATACTGCTTAAAAGCCTGGGACCAAGGCCATTCAGCATCACTTTGGATAGAGGTACTATCTACTTCTAAGACTCCAATTGTAATTATATACAAACCAATTCTGTAAATGAAATTACAAACTACCCCCCGCTGCAATATACTAATTTTGCCCAAGTAAGTTTTAGTCTCAGTTCCTTGTCTCCTGGTGTCACTCTCCAAGGGGCTTGTGGGGCCTTCTTCACTCGAGAGTGGTGGATTCAGGCATTCTGCTCCTTGATCTTGATTGCGGTGAAGGTGGTGAGAAGCACCTGGAATGGTCCCTCCCACTGTGGTTCCAAAGTCTTTTCTGTAAGAGACTTAACATATACATAATCCCCAGGCTGTATGTTATGTACTGGTCCATCTAGCTCCCTGCTCCGAGTTCCAGCCACATGTTTCTCAATTTATCTGAGCTGTTTGCTTAAAGCCACCATGTGGGTCGTTAGTGTCACCTCCGCAATGTGGGTGGACGTTCCCTTTTGTATTCCATATGGTCTTCCATAAAGCATTTCAAAGGGACTCAGCCTTTCTTTAGCTCTAGGTTTAGTTCAAATTTGCAACAGTGCCAGTGGAAGAGCTTGGAGCTAGGGTAGATCAACTTCCTGCCCCAGTCTTACAATCTGCTGCTTAATCAAATTATCAATTTTCTCCAGTTGGCCACTTGATTGGGGGCGGTATGGAGTGTGAAGTTCCCAATCTATGCCCAGGTGGCTACTAATCTGTTGCACTATTCTGGAAATGAAATGTGATCCGCTATCCAAGGGTATTGTGGCTGGAACTCCGAAGTGTGATATTATTTCTTGTAATAATACCCTGGTCACCACTCAAGCCTTGACAGTTATGGTGGGGAATGCTTCTGGCCACCCTGAAAATTTATCTGTCAGTACTAATACTGGTACCCCCCTTTCCTTGGGTGTTCTGAAAAGTCAATTTGCCACTGTTGTCCAGGCCCATGGCCCTTCCCAATCTGACCAAGTTTTGGTCTGGGGGTATTTTTGGGGTTAGTCTGAAGGCAAAGATCACACTGTCGGGTCACTTGAATAATAGTGGCATATAAATTCCTGGCAATGATTCTTTTGATCAAATAGGTGTTCAGGGCATCAACTCCCCAGTGTGTTTTCTGGTGCTCCTTCCTTACTAGTGACCACAGCAAATGGGAAGGGATTACCAGCTTCCCTTCGATGGTAGCCCACCCCTCTCATTTGTCTGTCCCTTTTTGGTCTTTGATTAGTGTTCTATCTTTCTTATTGTATTCTGGCTTACCTGGAATTAGAGCTCCTTCAATAGTTACCTCATCTTTCGCTCCTTACTTTGCCTCTCTATGCGCCAGTTAATTTCCTTCCTCCAATACTGAGCTCACTCTCTGGTGTGCCTTAATATGCATAATTGCTACCTTTTCACACAACTGAACTGCTTCCAACAGCCGGATTATCTCTTGCACATGTTTGATGTTCTTTCCTTGTGAGGTTAGCAGTCCCCTCTCTCTCCAGATGGCTCCATGTGCATGCACAACTCTGAATGCATACCTTGAGTCTGTATAGATGTTTATTCTCTTTCCTTTTGCCATTTCCAAGGCACGGGTCAGTGCAATTATCTCAGCCTTCTGTGCAGAGGTGCTTGTTGGTAAGGGTCCAGATTCTATTACCTCTCCACTGCATATCCAGCATGTTGCTTTCTACTGGCAACGTAGCTACTCCCATCAGTGAACCAGGTCTCTGCATCATCCAAAGGAGTGTCCTTCAAGTCTGGGCAGCTGAAGTAGCTACAATGTTCTCTAGGCAATCGTGGTGTACTGCTTCTCCTTGATTTCCACTGAGAAAGGAAGCTGGGTTGACAATTTTAGTCACCACTATCTCTACATCATCTTGCTCTTCCATGATGGCTTGGTATTTCAGCAACCTCTGTGGTGAAAGCCAGTGGCCACCCTTTACTTTCAGTACTGCGGACACTGTGTGGGACACTAGCACAGTTATTTTCTGTCCCAGAGTAAACTCGCGTGCCTCTTGAATATTCAGTATGACTGCTGCTACAGCTCTGAGGCAACCTGGCTGTCCTTTGGCCGCTGCATCTAGTTGCTTGGAAAAGTAAGCAACTGCCCTCTGATATGGACCCAAGTCCTGAGCCAACATTCCCAGGGCAATTCCCTGTCTTTCATGGGAAGATAGAAAGAATGGTTTACTTATATCTGGAAGTCCCAAAGCTGGAACTGACATAAGGGCACTCTTTAGCTGGTGAAAGGCCCGTGTGGCTTCTTTTGTCCACTGGAGATCTCTGTTTCCATTGGCAATAAGAGCATAGAGTGGTCTGATGAGCAGTCCATAATTATAAACCCACAGCCGGCACCACCCTGCCATGCCTAAGAAAGTTCGGAGTTCCTTTATTGTCTGGGGTTTCAGGGTTTTGCATATGGCTTCCTTGCGAGCCTGCCCTAAAGTCCATTGCCCAGCACTGACCTTGTACCCCAGGTAGATTACTTTCTGTTTCACTACTTGTGCTTTCTTCTTCGATACTCTGGAGCCCTAGGAAATTCAAAAGGATTACCATCCAGGCCACTCATGCTTCCCTCGTCTGAGTGGCTACTAGAAAGTCATCCACGTACTGCAATAGCCTTCCTTCTTCCTGTGGAGCTTCCCAGGACTCTAGATCTTTTGCAAGTTGTTCCCCAAACAGAATAGGGGAATTTTGAAGCCTTGAGGCAGCACAGCCCATGTGAGCTGGATTTTGCACACTTTTAGGGCTTTCCCATTCTAATGCAAAAGTTTTCTGGCTGGCTTCATGGATAGGGAGGCAAAAGAAGGCATCTTTCAGATCTAAAATGGTAAATCGGGTTAGTTCAGGTGTCAAACATATTAGCAACATGTATGGGTTTGCCACCACTGGGTGCAGATCAGGCTTTTACTTCCTAACCCCAGCTGGTTGTTTTCCTTAACTTGGGCAGGAGGTGCCTTCTCTGCCCTCCCTGGTATGTTAGAGGCCCATACCCCAGGAAACACCGGATCTATTATTTTCTTGTTAATTTCATCCTTATTTTCTATTTCAGTTTCACTAATTGTTAAAATTAAGTCTAGTATGTCTACATATTGTTGATCCTTTACCAAAATAGTCTCCCCATCTTTAAATGTGATCTTTGCTTCGAGCTGCTCAAATAAGTCCCTACCCAACCGGGCCTTTAGAGAGTTGGGCATATACAAAACCTAGGAATATTTTGATGGTTTGCAAAATATGCTTTTTCAGATTGGCCAGTTGCCCCCTTACCATAACATAATCATCTGTTAAAGGCATCGAGGCTTTATTTAACACTGAGTATGTTGCCCCCATGTCTACTAAAAACTCAATTTTTTTAGTTCCTGTCTTTCTAATCCATCCCAACTCTTTGCCTTAATTCAAAGTCTTGGGGTATAAAATAAGCTGAGCACACTCTACTTTCATTATTTCTGCTGGGTTTCTTAAATTACTTGAAGATCTCTTTTCTAATAATTCACACACCCTGTTACTTCTTTGCTTCTCACAACTGGTTGCTACTAAAATCCTTATAGCTCTCCGAGTAGCCTTTGTTTCCATAAAATAACAAATAACAAAGTGCCTGTCCTGGTCTCCTCCACCTAGACTCTGTTTTACGAAATCTAAGTATTTTCCAGTTCTCTTCCCGCACAATCTAATTAAAGCATTGTTTCTACTGACACTCACTTTGCTGCCTTGCAAAGGCTGTGCCTGTTATAGCAAAAACTCTGATATGCCCGCAAACACAGACACCCCCCCACACACCCCCCCGTATCTGAAATTCACAAGACTCAAGGCTTAAGTTGCTGTGGGAGGGGAATTCCTGGAATTCCTTTAATTCATTTTACCACAGTTAAACATAAATCACCATACTGTAGTTCTTCTGTGTAAAATGCTACACTTATTGCAAACAAAATCCTAAAATCTCCACAAACACAACAATACAGTCCTGAGAATCAAATTACCTCAATGCAGGGGAAGAACCACACAAACTCATTGGGAAAGGGGTATCTCTCAAAGTGCCCACTTTTCTCAACACAACACAGCATACAATACTTCAGCATTTACCCACATCAGCTTTCTCTGGTCCTCACACACTCTGGACACAATCAAAATAATGGCACACAGTAAAATTCCACAGATCAAGTCCAAACTACTGGGGCAGAGGAACCCCCTGGGTTCGTCTAGCCACGGTTAAAATGTACACAATCTACACAAATCACCACCTTTAAACACAACAAATGTCCTCAACCACATTTCTCCACTTGTTTCACTTCTCCACGGAGTGCTCCCTACCCCCACAGCCTGCCCCAGCCAGCACCTCAGGCCTCACTCGGCCTCTTCAGACGCTGGTAGAACTTCCCCCCCGCACTGTAGGTACACTCGCTCGCTCTCTTTTGTACACCACACACTCACACAATTACAAACACATGTCCGGACACCACAGGTACACAAAGTTTGGGTTCACTTGACTCACCCCCAGAGTCGCTAGCGGCTGCTCTGTCGAACTATGAACCCATTCCCCAAGTCACTCCATCAACCGGGGACCTCTGCTGCCAACCATGCTCTCGGTCGATGGCTGCCTGCAGCCACAGGGACGAGGCTGTGCACTCAGAGTCTCTGAGTGACTTATCAGCAGTCCTATCTCTCTCTCCCCCGGGGCCCTCCTTTGATATACATACCGTTTATCCCCACACCAGCAGGTTGTTGTCTGTCCTCGCAGGAGGCAAGCTGAGACAGAGCGGAGCTCCTCCAGGGAAAATCCCAGGGTGTGCCTTGGAGGTCCATCCCCCCTCCACCCCTGCGAGGACAGAGATGGTCTCTTGGCTGGCCTCTCCAAAATGATTTGCGGAAGGAAAAAAACTAACTCCACAACTTTGTACAAGTTGTAAAGCCGGTATGTTTATTACAGCGCTGGACGCATGTGGGGATCATTCCCCATAAAGGACATGCCCACCCCTGAGAACTCCAGATCCTTTTTTATCCCCCTTACTGGTACATATGCGTAGAATTTCACAATAGGTTCATACATATTAATTTTACCGGTTTCCCGTTACACTTGCAGCTAGGTTTTTTTTATCAGAAAGTACAGAAAGAACTCCTTGGTCATCTTGCTCTGTCTCCTGCAGCCTCAGCTGTGGTTTTCATCTGTTTCAAAGTTCAAGGGGTCCCTCTTATCTCTCTCACATTTTTCCTTCAGCTGAGGCAGTTTTTTTAAACAGCACATATCGCTTAAATCCGAAATGGATTTCCACCCTGGTAAATTTCCACTCTGTTTCAATTGGGCTGACCAGTTTGGAGGTAATTTTCCTTTTTCCATGGTCTGCATATTTTTCCCATCAACCAAGGCATATCCTGACATTCTTTTTCCTTCTAAGCATCTGGATGAACCATCAACATATATTTTTTTCCCCTTCTGTGAGGTCTTGTTCTGCTAGATCTTCCCGAACTTTAGTTTGGAATTGGATAATTTCTAAAGAATTATGTGTTAAGTTAATTTTTGGTTCTCCATTTAAAAATTGTGCTGGATTCAAACTTCTGTTTATTTCTAGTGTCAAGTTACCACTGTCTATCAAAATTGCTTCATATTTTACCATCCTCGAGTCTGTTAACCATTTTTCAGCTTTTCGGTTTAACACATTTCAGACCGCATGAGGTGTGTACACAATTAGTTTACTTCCAAAAGTAAGTTTACAGCTCTACCAAAATAGCAGTAGCAGCTATAGATTGAATACATACTGGCCAGCCATGGCTCACTGGATCCAGCAATTTTGATAAATAAGCTACTGTTCCAATATCCACCCCAGAGGACTGTTTCTTGGTATATTGGGAGCACAATATTTTTCCACCTTTTCTGGTTTCCCCTGGGTTTTCCCTTGTAGTTTACTCTTTTTCAGTCCCATGTTTCTTAATCTTGCTTACCTTTTTCCTTTTTGGGTAGGTAGGCTCCCAAATCAACCTGTTTTCCTTTTACGGGTACAATCCTTGATTCTTAGTTAAAAAAAACTTTTGCCGACCTACTAGTCGTACAGTGAACCGATCTGTAGACTTTCAATCGACAAAAAGAGCTCTCTTACCTTTTCCCTGGATCCAGCGAGGTTCCGTTGTTCCTGGTCATCGATAGACCTTTGTCCTCCCTCTGATCCAGCCCATGATCGAAAAACACCCCCCTTTCCTCTCCCAATTCCCAGGATTTTGGGTTGGTGCATGTGTGTGCTTTTAATGAGTTTTTCACCCGCTTCCCCCGTGACCGACCACTTTCCTCGCAGAAGAGTGGAACTGCGATCTTGGGGTCCACACTCACTTCGTGATAATATCATGTCTCACACACACACTCGATCACACCCCACTCAACCACATGATACTTATGGTCCTTTTTCCCATGTGGAATCTTCGTGCATGTAGTTTTATGAGTGAAAAAATTTGCCGGCTTCAGAGAATTTACTCTGTTTTCCTGAGAGCTCAGGGCTCGTTTTTAACCTTTTGATTGTGGCTTTTGGCTAATAGTTCATGTTATCTGATTGGTTCTCTTGGGCTTTTCCCAATCCTGTCCGGCCGCTGAACTCAGCAGGGCGCCGCCCGGACCTGGAGAGGGGACCCTGGAATCCGATATCAGATCACGTCAGGCTAGGTCACCAAGACTGTTGATGGGTATCTTCATGTGCCATCATCACTGGGCATCCTCAGGTACATGCTACTGTGAACGACCATCTCCTGTGCAGCCGAGTTTTCCTTTGTATGTTAATGCCGAGTTCCACCTTTGTCAGCCAGCCGCGGTTTCGTCATTCTAGGATTAAACCCTGGTCCCCCCTTTAATAACATGTTTAATACATCTATCTATATTTCATAGGCACGAATTTCTATCATATCCCTAACATAAACATCTTAAAAGTAAACAACAAGTTCAAAACACCAGATTCAAAGATTAAAGATTATTTTAATCCTTTCTCTGAGATTTCTCAAAGCTCCCCCAGAGCAATGCCTGGGAAAGTTTATCTGACTTTCTCTCTGACCAGACTGTCAGCATCCACATTCACATAAAAATTCTACTGCCTGCATATACCCTTCGATCCATCGCCTACAATATCCCAATAATCCAAGCAGCCTTCATACTTCCTTAGATCGAAGGCGTCGTGTAGGGAAAGA
>JAGGNK010009626.1:0-11952 GCA_017590115.1 Montifringilla adamsi
TTATCTTCTGGACTTCCTCCTCCTGAGGGTCAAGCTGTCTCTGTGGACACTCCCAATTCCAATGCCCTTCTGCCCGGCAGACAGTGCACTGGTTTCTCCCCAACCGCTGTTTGGGTTGGCTCTCCCCCTCTGGGGAGGGAATGCCTCCGCCACTTCCTTGTGGCCGACCCTGTCCCCTCTGTCCTGGGGTGAAGCGATACGTGGAATAAATAGACTCCACAACCAGATGTAGTTATGAAGTGGATATGTATGTCAGCGCCCGGCACAAGAGAGATAGCTCTCATGAAAACTTGTGCCCCGAGCCTCAGTCTGACCCACATCTTTATTCACAAAGGTGTTCCATATGCATTACATTGCACAACCTTTCATGCATATTCAACCCTTGGCCCCGCCTGTCCTCGCCTTGCATGCTAAATAGGTCCACACCCTTCTGGGCATGCATGGTTTCCTGTGGTGGTCACACGGGGGTCTTTCGGTGGTCTCTAAGGCTGAAGACTGTGGTCTTCCTCATGATTGAACTTTTGAACTTTTCTCCTTTGCGCGTGCGCTTTTGGTCCTTTGGTATTTATCTGAGTCCGTCTGTCAGTCTTGATAAGCTTGGAGACAGAGGAGCCCCTTTATCTGGGTTCTTTGCCATCATCTTTGCCTTAGCTTTAACCTTTTCCTCATCTCTTCTTACATATATCTGTTGTGTTTTTCTAACCAATTCCTCCACAGGCTTATTTTGCCACTCTTCATCTTTCTGTACTCATTTCCTTATATCAGGCCAGGCCTTAGTAACAAACTGTACTTTCAGCAATGTGTCAAAAGCTGGCCCCTCAGGATCCATCCCCCCATGCTTTTGCAGAGCATCCCTAATCCTTTCCAACCAATGAGAAGGGCTTTCATGTTTCTCCTGTTCTAACAACATAGCCTTAGCTATGTTGTTAGTTTTGGGAGGGGCTGATTTAATTGCCCTAATCAAATAAGCACAGTAGTCGCGGAGGCAAGCTAGACTAGCCTGGTTATTTGGGTCCTACTGGGGGTCAGCCTGGGGGATGGCATCATCCACTGTAGGTACATTAGGTCCTGCACCCCCTGCTGCTTGTGGATGTTCATCTTCCCACAGCTGCCGAGCTTTCTGCCAAATCATTCATTTCTCTGATGACCCAAACAAAATCCCCAAAAGAAAATCCCAGTCCTTCCATGTATAACCCACATTTCCCAAATATTCTTCTATCTTTTCCCCCAGCCCTATGGGATCATCTAAATATGGGGGTAGTTATTTTTTCAACCCTCTTATATCCTGGATAGTAAGTGGTACAATTACAAACCCAAACCCTCCCCCTTGACCCCCCAAAGGAACTTGGTAGAGTGGCATCTGCTGTACCCCTGTCTCTTGGGTCCAGGGGGATTCTGATGTCCTAAATTGAGTTCCTCTTCTAGTTCTAGGGGGAGATACAATATGTTGCTCTCCTCCCCCCACACCATCATTATTCTCAGGTGGAGCAGTAGGAACAACATTTCCCTGCTCCCCTTGCGCCGGGAGTTGAGGTTACGGGGGACCTGCAGCTGGCCCTGGGTCAGCTGGCAACACTGCAGGACAAGATGGGGGAAGGTGCTGAGAAACATCCCAATCCTCACCATTTTCCTCTTCCTCCCCTTTTTCCTCTTCTCCCATTTTCCTTAATACATAGATTTCTCCTGTTGCTTGTCTAATCCATATCAATCCACATTCCCTTTCTATCCTTCCTTTGAAATTCTCCTCTAAATATCTCCACAAAATTTGACACAAACAAATTCTACCTGTTCCATAAGGTGGCCATATATGCCCCCTTGGCAACTCATATTCTGGCCACAGAAAATAATATTTTACCATGATCTCCATAGTTACCTCTGGGTGAATGTATAATCTGTTCCAAGATCTCAGCATTCTCCCCAAGGGACTCTCTGGAGGTATTATGGGATTGTCATCCCTTTTGCTGGGGCCCCTTCCTGGCTTTACCCTTGCAAACCTCCATGGGTGCCTTGTTTTACCTGTGCTACCCTCCATGGGTGCCCTCCCAGGTTTGCTCCCTGAGGATCCCATTTTACTCACTGGTGAGATTTTCTGTGGTCCTTCCCTGTGGACTCTTCAGGGACCCCCCTGGTCTGCCACTTGTCTGTCTTCTGGACAGTCTCGGGAACCCAATTGATTGCCCGGAGCCGGCTGCCACCAAAGGGAGCTGATCACCCAAAGTGGGTGAGGCACGCCTTCAGTCCTGCTTGCTGCCCACCACCCTGGAAAGTGGAAAGATCCCAGACGAGCCCGCAATTGTTAGGAAAATTAATCCACGAACACCAGAGGTTTATGTCCAAAAAGGAGACAGAGGAGTCCTTTTTGGCTTTATTCGAATAAAGGGAGAGGCCCTGGGATCTCTCAAATTTTTGGAGGAGGCAGCCTCCTTTTTATCCTAATTTCCCAGACGCATTTCCCTTCTCTCTTTCCCTATTGGCTGAGGTACTTGAGTGGTACAGGCTTTCTGATATGCCTGATACCGAAGATTTCCCTCTAATGTATAACCCTCCCTTTTAATTTTTAATTCTATGGAATTTAGGGGTTTTTCTTCCCCATTGTTTCTTTCATCTTTCAATGTCTAATTTCATTTATCAGCAAACCTAAAGTTTATTTGTAAAAGCAAATATCTTTTTCCATTCATCAATCAGTGGAATCCTTCCCATTGTTTCTTTTATCACCCAGTGCTAGTTTTATCTACCAGCAGACCCACAGCTTGTTTGTAAAGAGAAATCCACTATTCCTCTCAATGGTGGTGGGGCAGATATTACAGTACAATAATGTAGATTAAACATGTGGAGTGTCTGTGTGCTCACTGTCCAGAAATAGACCTGCCAGAAGTTTATTTTAGCAGGCTATATGACAAGGCATTGTTTTGTGCAGTGTCATCTCTTTGTGCCCTAGGATTTTATATTGAACATAAATGTCTGGGTTTTGGTAGCAAGGATCTGCATTGCGGGAGGAGGCCATAAACAGCCAGTTCCAGCCAGTTCCAGCTAGTTCTGAAAAAAGTTGAAAGAACCCATTGAGAGCCAAACTTTCAAAGAATCAGAGGAGCATATGGTGCCCCTGCTCAAACATATTTAAGGACAGTTGCCAATAGGGGTAGGAGGCTCACTCTTGAAAGGAGGTGCTCCACGCAGGAGCATTTACTCCCTCAAAAGGGACTTTGGCCAATGGTAGAACTCACACTGGAGCAGAGCAGTTAGAAGCAAAGAGCAGTGAAGGAAGATGAGTAAGAAATAAGGAAGGGCAGAAAGAAGTTGACAATAAACTAAATTAAATAAAATTCCTTGAATTGACACTGTTTTGCCTGGGGCAGATTTTCCTCTTACTATAGAAATAGTTTTACATTTTACAATAAAAAATGGAATTTTCACATTATAATGGTTTTGTCTGCTATTGTGTCTTGGACCTCTGGAACTCCTAGGTTATCTTGGTCTAGTGCAATGTGTGGGAAACTTAACAAATGAGTTATCACTTTAATAGGTTGCTTTTGTACCCAATTGCTGTACAGGGCAGGAGGGTGTCAGCCTTTTGCATTTCTTCAATTTTGTCTGTCCTCTTGTTTATGGCAGTACATAAGCTAAGAGTCTAGTGATAAATTTCACCCCAGTGTTGTGTGAAATGGGATTAATTGGTCACATACTATTGAATCAAGGGCGACTCTGACTTGAGTGAGGGAGACAAAATGATGCATCTGACTCCATCATCAGAAGATTAAATAATTACTTTATTATTCTATACTGTATACATTGCATCTAAACTGAATCTGCCTTGCACTCACTCTTGCTCACAACTGCACAGAACTGCACTCATCTCTGATTCTCTCATGACTGTCTCATGACAGTCTAACACACACACAACTCTTGGCCCTGATAGGCCAAGGAAACAAAGCATCCTCACTTTGGGTAAACAATCTCCATATTGCATTCTACTTTGGCACAACACAGGCACAGCAAGTGATGAGAATTGTGTTTTCTTTCTCTGATGTTCAGAGAATGTGAATCCCAGAAATATTATTGGGAAGAATTGTGCCTTGCTTTTCTCTATGAAGAGAAATGTGGCAACAACATACTGAACTCGAACTTGCCAAATTTTGTTACTTTGTACATTACAGTATACAGAGGTTTGGGATTAATCATGAAGTCATGAAGTGTTTATGAAGATCACTGTTATTTATGTTTCCATTGTATTTTTGTAGTACTCTTATTCTTTTTACTGCCCATCCCTTCTTCAAACTCCTATCCCATCAAAGATATGTCCCCAATGACAGACGGTAATGGAACTCTTACAGAGTTATAACTAAAAGTGGAGATGTTCTTGGTGTTTCGTGGAATTAATTCCAATGTACAGCATTCTAGTTTCAATTCACATATTTAGATCTCACTTTGCAATTATGTTTATGTTTTCCACTGAAGTCAGGAATTACAAGATTTTGAAAAGAAAGACAAGTGTTTTCATTTTAAAGTTTATTGTTTGGTTTTTGGGTTTTTTTAATAACTTCTAATGAAACTGACAGGACTTTCTCAGCTTCCAAGAAGGTTAGAGTAAGTCTTATAGAAGCAAAAACCACTGTTTTCCTGTTGTCTGTTTGTAAGTTACAGTGAATGAATGTTTGGGAATAATGTGGTTGTTCTTCTAGCATATAGCTGCTAGAGAAACAGACTTCCTAACAACAGCTCCCTCCCAAGTAATGGAAAAGCCTAAAGGACAAAGTCCATTGAAACACTAGTCATTTGTCAGAAGGTTGACTGTAGCATTGCTAACAGCAACCTGCAAGTTACCTAAATAGGTCTTTCTTTGATTCAAAATTACCTTGATGCCTTTTAAATGTTGAGTTTTAGACTGCAGTAATTATGGAATTTCTGGAAATCATTAAGTCCTTGAGACATTGAGTCAGCTACTGAGAAGAAATTAACTATCCTAGCTGAAACCAGGACAATAGTGATAGGAAACTTGGTATTGATATATTTTCAGAATTCACTGAAGGAAATTTCTGTAAAAACAAGCAAAAACCCCTCTGTAAAAACAAGCAAAAACCCCTCTGAAACCAAACCAAACAGGAAAAACCAAAACAAACCCCTGCCTCTTTTGTTCTACTTTCCTTGTTTTTCTTGCAGAATTTTCTAATGCAAAAGATAATTCTTGAACCATGGAGGTGCTGCAGTGTGATAGCTGTCATTTCCAAGCTCCATCCTATGAAGACCTAAAAGCTCACATTCAGGATGTTCATACTGCTTTTCTGCAGCCAACAGATGTCTCTGAGGAAAACCCTAGCCAGCTGAGGTCTGGCTCCATGAATGCTAGCAACCAGACTGAGATAGAATTTTCTTTTGTAAAGGATGAATTTACAACTGCAGATGAAATAGCAGGTAAGCCTCAACCCCAAGCTCCTATCTCACATGTGACTTATTTCAGTGCATTTTAATTGGTATGCTTCAGTGTGTTTTTAAAAACTGTTACCTTTATCACTATAGTAAAGCGGATGATGTTTAGTTACAGACAGATTTTTTCTATAAATGCAAATGTGTGGATTTGTTGTCTTGCTATTTTTCACATGCTTTATCATATTGCTTCTTTTACGTTCTTTACACCACCATGAGCTCTAGAAAAGTTTTGAACTTTATTAGTGGACCTTTTTATTTCAAGAAGCTTATTTTGGAAATTGTCTATCCCAAATTACGTACCATCTGTTAGTTTTCTGACCATTCTTGTATGCACAGGTCTAATCATAAATAAATGAGGGAATCCTAGTGTGATTAATGTGGTCAAGATGTGTGTGTATTCATATGCATACAGGGTAGGTGGAGGGAAAAAAATCTAATTTTACTTATTTACATATTTACTTTTTAATTCTTATTTTAGGGCAAAATACAACAGCTCAGATGGGAACTGGAAGTTGTTGTATCCAGAGCCAAAGCTTTTATGGTCAGCATATGACTCCAAATCCTAAACCAACCAACAAGTTTTTCCAGTGTAAATTCTGTGTGCGTTACTTCTGATCTAAAAACTTCCTCATAGAGCACACTCTAAAGGTTCATGGAGCACAGGCTGGGGAGAGCTCAGTAGGGTCACACACTGCTGGATCCTTAAATTATAACATCACGATGCATGAGGGATTTGGCAAAGTTTTCTCTTGCCAGTTCTGCACCTACAAATCACCAAGGCATGCAAGGATTATTAAGCACCAGAAAATGTATCGCAAAAACAATACCAAGGAGAGTTTAACTCCTACTACTGCCTCTGCTGTATCTGAATTTATATCTGCCTCTGTGCCAGTGCAGGAACCCTGCAAGGAATTGCCTGAAGAGGTGGTAGAACGGAGCATTTTGGAGTCCATGGTCAAACCTCTAACAAAGTCCAGAGGCAACTTTTGCTGTGAATGGTGCAGTTACCAGACACTTCGAAGGGAGCGCTGGTGTGACCATATGATGAAGAAGCACCGCAGCATGGTAAAAATGCTGTCAAGTTTGAGGGAGGAACAAGACAGAACCAGTGTGCCTGATATGCAGAGTGCCCAGAATGCCTCCCCAAACTCTACTTATATCTCTATGAATATGACAGGATATGATATGTTGAATGCTGATGTCTCAAATGTCAGAAGCTCTATGAGCAATTCCCTTATCAGGCCCAACTCTTTTATATCCTCTAAGTTTTCTTCTGTGTCTTATCATCAAATGAAGTCTAAATTACCTCACAACTTGGACATAGTTAATTTGTCTGACAGACACCACTATGGAGTTGCTGACATGACAAATTCTGCTGACTTGGAAACAAGCAGTATGTTAAGTGACTCCAGCTCAGACGAAGAGCTAAATGAAGTGGACAGCAAGAGTGGCTTGAATTCAGTGGACAACCAGACTTCAGGAATATCTGCAGAGCAACTGATGGGATCTGATGACAACAAACTGTTGGAAACAAAAGGGATTCCCTTTAGAAGATACATGAACAGGTTCCAATGTCCTTTTTGTCCTTCCCTCACAATGCACCGCCGAAGCATCTCCCATCACATTGAGAATATCCACCTGTCTTGGAAGACAACTGTATACAAATGCAATGAATGTCCTTTCACCTGTAAGAGTTCATTAAAGCTTGGAGCTCATAGGCAATGTCACGCAGGTACAATATCAGACTGGGACACTGTGAATTCTGAGAGTGAAAACATTGTCTCCTCTTTGAATGACAGCATGGTTTCTTATGAAAGTGGAAATACAAATGGAAGAAAGTCAGCTAGGATGATGGAAACAGTGCAGCAGCAACAGCAGCAGTTGCCTCAACCCCATTCACAGCATCCTTATAAGTGCACAATATGTAACTATTCTACCACTACTTTGAAAGGCCTCAGAGTCCATCAGCAGCATAAACACTCATTTTGTGACAACTTACCAAAATATGATGGACTGCCATCCAACATGCCACAAGAGAATGAGGCAGATGGTCTCACCTTGGTCAGCACAGTGAAAAAAAGCCAGACCTCAATTCTTGGTCTCTCGTCTAAAAATAACTTTGTGGCTAGGGTCACTTGGAAGGTGTCAAATGACTGCCCTTTGGATCTCTCACCAGTGAAGAAAAGAACTAGAATTGATGAAATAGCAAGCAACCTGCAGAGCAAAATAAACCAAAATAAGCAGCAAGAAGATGCTGTGATTAATGTAGAGGATTATGAGGAAGAGGAAGAAGACGATGTGGAGATAGAAGTGGAATTAGACAGAGAAGAAGAACAAGCAAAACCAATGGTGGAGGTTTCTAGTTCTTACGCACCCCAGCAAATGTGGGGGAGGGAGACTAATGATTCCCAGAAGGATGCAAACTTCAGAAACATGCATCACGATTATAATTCCACCAATGGAGCAGAGATTGAGCTCACTTTATCTGAAGATTATGAAGATTATTTTTCTTCTATTAGCATGAAAAATCAACATAGCCCTAATGCCTCTGTTCTAGGAAGCCAGCCAAATATAAACGACCCTGATCAGGACAATGAAAATGTGGAGATTAATGACTCTGGCAGGTGTTACTATTGTAAACACTGTGATTTTAGCAACAAATCTGCCAGGAGTGTTAGCACCCACTACCAACGGATGCATCCCTACATAAAATTCAGCTTTAAGTATATCTTGGATCCAAATGATCACAGTGCAGTATACAGATGTCTTGAATGTTATATTGGCTATACAAACTTTGAAGACCTGCAGCAACACTATGGAGAGCATCACCCTGAAGCTATGAATGTATTGAACTCTGATCACTCTGATCTGATCTACCACTGTCACTTCTGTTCTTACAATAGCCCAAATGTTAGAAGCCTGATGTCACATTACCAAAGAATGCATCCAACAGTGAAAATTAACAATGCAATGATATTTTCAAGCTATGTTGTTGAGCAGCAAGAAGGGCTAAACTCAGAATCTCAAACACTGAGAGAGATCTTGAATTCTGCTCCAAAAACAATGGCAACCTCCACCCCTGTGGCTCATGGGACTATTGTGCCAGCAAGTTTTAACAAAAGTGCCACAAAGGCTTTTAGTCTTGAATATAAAAATAAGAAGGCACCTTCGGTCAGTTCTGTGACTGTTTATGACTGTGATGTATGCTCATTTGCAAGCCCTAACATGCATTCAGTTTTGGTGCATTACCAGAAAAAACATCCTGAAGAAAAAGCATCATATTTTAGAATTCAGAAGACCATGCATATAGCATCTGTAGACAGGGGCTCTGCCCTGGCTCAAATGTCTTTTGAGATGGGAGTGTTTGTCTCCCCCAAACAGTCCAACTTGTCTTCTCAACCTCCACCTTCCCCACCATTGCTCCCAGACCTTGCTCCTGAACTCTACTATTGCAAACACTGTTCATACAGCAACCATTCAGTTGTGGGAGTGCTTGTCCACTACCAGAAAAGACATCCAGAAATAAAGGTCACTGCCAAGTACATCAGGCAGACACCCCCTACTGCGGCAATGATGAAGGCTGGTGAGCTGCCACCTGGGATTCAGAAAATGTCAGTGTCAGTGCAGCGGTTGAGCCAGGGCAGTTCTGAGAATTCTGTGAATCCCCCTGAGAATGAAATGTTTTTCTGCCAGCACTGTGATTATGGAAACCGGACTGTAAAAGGTGTGCTCATTCATTATCAAAAGAAGCATCGTGATTTTAAGGCCAGTGCAGATGTGATTAGACAGCACACAGCCACCATTAGAAGCCTTTGTGATCGTAACCAGAAAAAATCCTCTGGCAGCCCGCCTGCTCACACCTCCAGCACTGAACAGGACAGGACAAAGTTGAGAGCCCTCAAATGCAGGCAGTGTAGCTACACATCACCTTATTTCTATGCATTGAGAAAGCATATTAAGAAAGACCACCTGAATCTGAAGGCCACGGTCACATCCATTCTGAGATGGGCATTTTTGGATGGCTTGATAGAAGCTGGATATCACTGTGAATGGTGTATTTATTCACATACAGAACCCAGTGGTTTGCTTGTGCATTACCAAAGGAGACATCCTGAGCATTATGTTGACTATACATATATGACAACTAAACTCTGGGCAGGTCCAAATCCTTCCCCTCCTACCCTAGTGATGCCAACAGGGGCAATGACCTATAAATGCAGAGACTGCATTTTTGAAGCATCTTCCATTTGGGACATTACTAATCATTACCAGGCTTTTCACCCTTGGACTATGAATGGGGATGAATCTGTATTGTTAGAAATCATTAAGGAGAAAGATGCTGCTAAGAAAATTAACTCACAACTTGATGAAGTTAAGGCCAGGATCAATTCTGAAAACCAGGTACTATCACAAATGGACCAGGATGTGGAGGACCCCAGTCTTTCCCATGAAAAAACTATTCAGCTGACTTCTGGAAACACTGCCATCTCCTCCACTCCATATCAGTGTACAGTTTGCCAGTCTGAGTATAATAACTTGCATGGCCTCCTGACACATTACGGCAAAAAGCATCCCGGCACGAAAGTGAAAGCTGCTGACTTTGCACAGGGCATAGACATTAATCCAGGGGCTGTGTACAAGTGCAGACATTGCCCATACATTAACACACGCATTCATGGTGTCCTCACACATTACCAGAAACGTCACCCATCAGTAAAGGTCACTGCTGAAGACTTTGTGCATGATGTGGAAAAGTTGAATAACATTGCACAGAATGACATAGAAGAGATTAATAGGATTTTCAAGCAAGGCTATGGTGCATACAGGTGCAAACTATGCCCTTATACCCAGGGCACACTGGAGAAGCTCAAAATTCACTATGAGAAATACCATGATCAACCTGAATTTGATGTTTTTGCTAAGTCACCACCAAAGTTGTCTGCCTCAGTGGAGCCAGACATGGTAACTGAAATCAAGGCTTCCTCAGAAATTGCTACTGATAGTGTTGGAGAAATCTCTATCCCAGCACCGCATTTCTCCAGTTCTCACTTAGTATCTCACACAGTGTTTCGGTGTCAGCTCTGCAAATACTTCTGTTCCACACGGAAGGGGATAGACAGGCACTACCACATCAAACATAATAATGTTCGGGCACAACCAGAAGGCAAGAACAACCTTTTCAGGTGTGTGCTGTGTTCCTACACCAACCCCATCCACAAAGGGCTTGCAGCACACTACCAGAAAAGACATGACATTGATGCTTACTACACTCATTGTTTAGCAGCCTCCAGGACAGTAAACGACAAACCCAATAAAGTGATCATTCCATCTCCTCCCAAAGAGGAAACTCCTCAGTTAAGTGAGGAGCTGAGGAGGGCTGTGGAAAAGAGGAAGTGCTCACTTTGTTCCTTTCAATCTTTTAGCAAGAAAGGTATTATGTCCCACTACATGAAGCATCACCCTGGTGTCTTCCCTAAAAAGCAGCAAGTGAGCAAGCTGGGGGACTACTTCACTGCTGTGTATGCTGATGAACATGAAAAGTCAACTCCAGCTGAGGAAAGGAATAACTTTGAAAAGTTTGAGGTGGAGAGCAAGGCTCAGGAAACTGAGTGGCTTCCCTTCAGATGCATAAAATGTTTCAAGCTGTCCTTCAGCACGGCAGAGCTGCTGTGCATGCATTACACTGATCACCACAGCAAGGATTTGAAGAGAGACTTTACCATACTGGAAAGTGGTACCTGCTCTCATATTGCTGACTACCAGTGCAAGGACTGTGATACTAAGTTGCATAGCATGGCAGAGCTGACCTCACACTTGAATAGTCACAATGAGGAATTTCAGAAGCGTGCCAAACATCAGGAGAGGAAGAAACAGCTTTTGAGCAAGCAGAAATATGCAGATGGTGCTTTTACATATTTCAAACAAGAGAGGGTAAGGATCTGTGTGTCTGGTCTCCTTCTCTGCTTCCTCTCACCAGGGAGAAAACAAACCAAAAGCTGTTCTTCTATACCCCAGGAGGCTCCTTTTTACTAATACCCACTTGCATGTTCACTTTAACAGCCAAATGAATGCAGGTTAATGAGTGACTCAGTGTGTCAATGGGCTCTATAAATTAGTTACATATTCTGCTTTAATTTTCTTCATTTTCCACCTAGCCTCCATGAGAAGCTCTGTTCCTTCCAGTTGTTTCCTTCAGGATTTTCCCTTTCTTTCTTCCTTTCTCCCACCCTTATGGATGGCTATCTGTATCTTTTGCAAGGCTGCTGCTTGTTTTCTCATAGACCTTTTTAGCAAATATCCCGTTCCACTGCTCAGCAATGTACCTTTAAATAACACAGCAATTCCTTTCTCAAGCTTATCTATTTCAGTACATTTTCTGGTAAAGAACTTGATGTTTATGTGCATCTATCCAATAACTTCAAGCTTTGGGCAAGTGTTCCTGTGAACAGAAGACCAAATTCTGCTACTCTTTTCTGTATCCTTCTCCCCATCTGGAGTAGCTACTTTCTATAGAAAAACATACAATGT
>JAGGNK010009626.1:11976-27035 GCA_017590115.1 Montifringilla adamsi
GCTTGGTATTGTAAGTTAAACATGAACGGTCTTATAGGGGACTGCTATTATGCAGAAACTCAAGGTTTTTTTCTGTGCACATCCTATCTACCTATTTTGAGGGCTTAAATAGAAGTCAGTGCAAATTGAGGTTGAAGTTTTGCACAATAGAATTTTGTAGTGAGTTGGCACAGGCAGTCGCTTGGTGATCCTCCGGCTAGCCCTCACCTCCTGGCCTGCGCCAAGAGTGGCTGCCCCCTATCTGCCCCTCGGGTCAGTCTGGGTGGCAGTAGAGCAGGGCTGCCTAATTCCCAGAGGCAGCAAAGCTGCTCTGTGCGGCTGCTGATAGGAATCCCAAGTCAAGGAAGCCAGAACAAAGGAGACTAGAGAGGCCACTTTTATAAGTTCTCAAGAGGGTTTAATCTCCAAGAGAGTCCAGGGACAAGTGACTAAACTTAAACAGGGTAACAGCAACTTAAGAACAGGGGAGGGTACTAGGGGAGGATAACCAATAGTAGAACAGCAGGGGAGGAACATAGGGTGGGGATCAGATTCTAGGTAACCAATAGGGGATAACATGGGAGGGGATCAGGCTTGGCACACCAATGGAACTTCAAGGGAAGGGTGATAGACAAGGAAGGTTCTAGAGAAAGGGGTGGGGTTACATTTGATGAACAAGGGAAGAGGGCAGTACTTCCAGGATTGGCAGGGAAGGGTCTGGAAATCAGGGAGGTGCAAGGGAGATTGACATGGGGACTGACATAAGATTAGGCGGGAAAATAGTAGTAAACAACTTCAGGGCAAAAACATTGGGGAAACTGAACGGGGTAGGTGGAACAAACCACTATAAACTCACAATAAGGAACACCTTAAGATTACAACAGAAAAACAATCTACCACAGTGGGTTGACCTTGTCTGGACACCAGGGGCCCACCAAGCTACTCTATCACTCCCACTCTTCGTCAGGACAGGGGGGAAGAAAATAAGATGGAAAAGAACTTGTGGGTCAAGATAAAAGGAGGTTAATAAAACAAAAGCAAAGGCTGCACACAGAAGCAAGGGCAAACAAAATATTTATTCTCTACTTCCCATCAGCAGGTGATGTGCAGCCACTTCCCAGGAAGCAGGGCTTCAGCATGTATAGTGATTGCTCTGGAAGACAACACGTAATAATGAATGACCCCCCCTCCTTTCTCTTAACTTTTATATCTTAGCAGATGTCATATGGTATGGAATATCCCTTTGGTCAGTTTGGGCCAGCTGTCCTGGCTGTATCTCCTTCCAGGGTATTGCCCACCCCCAGCCTAAGGGTCTTTGAGGGTTGGGGGGAATGTTGAGACAGCACTGATGCTATGCCAGTGCTGCTTTGCAGTAACCAAAACACTGGTGTGTTCTCACCACCTTTCCAGCTCCCAATGCAAAGCACAGCACTTTGAGGGCTATTATGGGGAAATGAACTTCATGTCAACCAGATCCAATACATATGTGTACATGAAAGGTTATTTCACTAGTCTGAGTATATTCCTAAAAGTGCGATATTCAAAGCATGTTTCAGTATTACATTAGTGTAACTGATTAATACTTGTGTGCTTCAATAGGCTTTTGGACACTTGGAAAATGCTTCAAACCCTAAGGAGAGGAAAGTAGTAGGCTACAAATGTAAATTTTGTGTGGAAGTTCATCAAACGCTCCAAGCCATCTGTAATCATCTCCGTAAGCATGTCCAGTATGGTAATGTTTCTTCTGTGTCACCTACAGTAAAGGTAAGAATTCTGTGAACTGGCAGCATTTTGTATTTGATATTAAGGCCTAACTGAAAGCCCATAGAGGGCTCCCATGGAGACAAATGGGTTTTGGACTGGACATTCTGAGCAGTTAAACATTACATTCTAATCTAATTTTTCATGTTTCTGTGTCGCTGTTGGGGCGGTCACGACACAACGAAGAGACCAGAAGCAGTCTCATTTGGCAACTGTTTAATACGAAATATGTCCGACTTTTTATACACTCTGTGATAGTTTATACTTCTTCTACCTTAACTATTGGCCACAATAAATCAACATAACACCATTGGTGAAAAGTTACAGTGACTTAACTAACTTTCTAAAAATACTCCATCCAGCTGCGAAGTTCTCTTCTTGTCTTTCTTCTGTTCCTCACTTCTCTTGGTCTCCTTGGTTACAGCCTTGAAGACAGCTCCTTATCAGCTACTTCTTTGCTTCTTGCTCCTTCAGCTAACAGGCCCACTGTTAGCTCCTTCCACATTTCTGCAGCACATTTTATTTACTTTAATATGTTTTGACTTTCTTCTGCTCTTCATCTGGGGCACAAAAACTATTTAATTCTCATTTCCTATTTGACACAAAGGAATTGCTATCACAGATGACTGAAATACTTGATTTATGAGCAGGAGCTTCTCCCTCAGCTGTTCTGGGCTACATTTCTGCTTTCTTAGACTCTTAAGGTGTGAGGGCTTTTTTCCTTTTTTTTTCTCCAACCCATATGCAAAAGTGAAATTATAGTGCTGCAAATGCATATTCAAATATCCAGCTGAGCCAGGGGTCCAATTTAAGTGGTTAATTGTAAATGTGCTGCTGTTTCCTCCCTATGCAAGTGGAGACCACCTAGAATGTCTGAGGACAGACTGTACAGGGGGAGTTCAGGTGTGGTAAGGTTGCAGGATCTGGTTATGCAGTTCTCCTTTTCTTGCTGCAGTGAGTACTCAGCAAAATCTCATTCTGCATTCTGTGTGACCTAAAGCATGCCTATTTCATGACATTGACTGCATGCTGTGTAAAGTTGCTGAGTCCATCAGAGTCTAAACAGTTGTACCTAAGAGCTTCCACTGTCCTTCCTTTAGCTTATCCAATACTACTGACAAAATGAGGTGCTTCCCTTCTATCAAATGATTCCTGCTCTTTCTCTGCTTCTCAAGTAAAGTTTATGGGGGGTCAATATCATCTTTTGAGCAAGTAGATACTACTTGCTCAACAGCAGAGAACAAAAACTAAAATACAAGACCCAAAAAACATGATATAAATATGCTTTCCAGTTTTAATGTTGCTGCAAAATGTTTGCTGTGCTAATTAACACTTAGGAAAGGGACTAAGAGATGGGTTATTTGTTTTTTAATGTGCATGTATATATATATAATTAAAGACTAAACTCTTATGCATAAAGTCATTAGTGGAGTATGGTAGGGATACCTTTAGAAAGTGAATGCAGTGGGAAACATATTAAAGTTAATTCATAGGAGAGCCTGAGGGACAGAATTTATGGCTTTGGGGGGATATATGTTTTTTAGCAGGAAGCTGAAGATTCTTCAAGAACACCTTTGGAGGGTTTGGAGGGAGCCAAAGAACCTGTGGAATTTACAGAAGCTGAATCTGGAGCATCCTTGGAAGATGAAACCAGGCCTGGGGGCTACCACTGCAGCCAGTGTGACCGGGTTTTGATGTCTATGCAGGGTCTGCGATCTCATGAGAGGGGTCATTTGGCTCTGGCTGTGTTTACCCGGGAAGACAAGTACAGGTGCCAATATTGCTCCTTTGTCTCTGCTTTCAGGCACAAGTAAGTTATGGCTTGTTTTCAACAGAAGCACAGACTAGCACGGCTATTTTTTACATTGGTTGACATTGAAGGAGATCACACTCAATTTGATTTCAAACCATGTTTTTCTCTGTTCTCAAGAATGAAATATTTTTTATGGCCCCAAACTATTTACCGTTGCCTGTGACTATAAAAAGACTCATTTTTATATCTTCTCAAATTTGAGTTCTCTTTTGGTTGTGTGTAGGGGAAATGCACACCAAACAAAAGATGTCCACCACTGTCATCGTTTGATGTTGGCACAATGCCAGTGCCCCCATGAAAATATACTTTCCCTAGTGGCTGCTGTGAGATGTGATCAGAAATAGAGCAAAGCAGGCTCCAACTTAGGAATAAAGGAAAAAAAAACTTTATTAACTACAATATCTAAAAATGAACTGACACAGAATTAAGAATGAAAACCCTCCAAATACATTTCTCCTCCTCCCCCCATTTCCTCCACAGCATGAAATAAAACCTTAGATTTTCACCCTGTCACCATCTCTCAGATAATCAACTTTCAGTCCATCACCACCCCTCAAATAATTAATTCTCAGTCCATCAGGGAGAGAGGAGTCCCCCCTTGCACCATAGGCTTCCCCCCGGAAACACAATTGAAACCTCTTGTGTTTCCATGTCACTTGTGGCACTGCCCAGAGAACATCTGCCCTCATGACTTCTTCCCTCCATGTCCAGTGCTCTCACCACTGCACATGGACCAGAACTGCTTTTAGGGTTCCCCTTTTAAGTATGCTTTGCCCAGTTCCAAAAAAGCAACAGTCTCTCACTTTTGGGACACCAGTCCCCCCCAAATTCACCCCCTGGGGCCGAGGGGCCTCGTGAACAGATCTTCCTCTTCACTGAAGACAGAGGGCATCACCACACCCTCCTCAGCCGTCTCTGTTCATGCCACTGCTTCACTGCACTCTCTTTGGCTCCAAGGCATTTCCTCCCCCTAAATGCAGTTTCTGTGTCACAGGAAAAACATGGGTCTGTCCATGGCTATACAAGAAAAGAGTCCAGCCCAAGGCCACTCCATCATCTCCTCCCACCTAGGATTCTTCTCACCTCTTCTGACATTTCTCATGTGCATCAACTTTCATCACACTTGCCCATTTCCTCCTATTTCATCTCTCTCTCTCTCTTCATTCAGATTCAGGAGGATCAGTATTTGTAAGGTTTCCATGATTCAAGGAAAGGGTTAAAATCTTCGCCTCTGTCTGCCCAGAACTCCCACCACGGCCCGGCCGGTTCTCAGTGCCGCATCCCCCACTTCTCCTTTTGGCCAGCCGTGCTGCCAGCCCATGATATTGAATTTCAAGGCAGCACAGGCACTGGCTCTCTCTCTCTCTGTCTCTCTCCCCGGGGCACCCGATGCCTCTCAGGAGCTCCTCTACCCTTCCGTCTTGCAAAGCCTTCACCCCCCTCCTCTGCCCAAGGCTCTGGCCTACCTCACCCCGGCCACATGGCTTGCCATCCCCCGCCCAGCCCTAGCTGGGCAGGGGAGGTCTGACCTCCTTCACTGACTGAGACCAAGAGAGTTCTCCTGGGAGTTCTCTGCTCTTTTAACCCCCTGTGTTCTCAGAGGCGGTCCATACCTTCAGTGGCCACACCAGGTGCCAATATGCAAATCCAAGCACTGATTGGTTTGACCACAACCTCCCAAAAAACTCACTTCCTTCTCAACCTAGGACAACCACGTATGCAGTTCTGTCAAATGCATGAAATTAAAAAATCCATAGAGGAAAAAGTATTTTCACTAGCCTTCCATGTAACTGCTTTATTTTTAAACAGTACTGTGACTTTTATTTGATTGAGAGAGATTTAATTTCTAGTGTTGAACAGTTATCACATACCAATCTTAAAGTTAGATTATTTATTTCTAATTTGTGTTATGCAATTTCAGTCTGTGAACATAGTCTTGACAGTGCGGCATACTTGAAATAGGTTGAGAAATTACCCCTTATCTGATGTGACCCTTGAAAAATGCATGGTCATAATAAATAATCAAGTTCCTCATTACTTATTTCTTTGCCTACAGCTAGGAAATTTTAGAGTTCTTTCAATCAGATTTATTCATGGCTTTCCACAAAGAAATGAGGTTTATTGCATTTTGTTTACTGGCATCCTAGATTGGCAAACACATGTACATGTTTTTTGTAGCCTCTTGGGGGAGAAATATCTCATCCCCCCATTCTATGTCCACCCCTCTTCTCCTCAAAGAAGAAAGATCCAGGTGCCTGTTTAACATAGGCATTGATAGTGCTGTCAGTGACACCCTTAAATTAGATTAAGTTGTTGCTGTTCTGTAATTAAAAGTATGCGGGAAAGAAAATAAGATAAAAGAAATATTTATAAACCCTTGTGTTAGAAAAGCAGCATCTCTGTCAGTATCACAGCACGGTTCTTATGTGGATGAGCAACAGAACAGTCTAAGGGCTGGGCAGGCCTTGGCAATCTCTCATGAATATCCTGGATCTGAGCTGATAGGAAGCAGTAAACTGCCCTGTACAGCAGGTCAGGTTGACATCTCCCCTGCAGAAGGGAATCTCCCACTACGATGACTCACCACTTCCCCCTGTTGTTGCTGCATGGTTCAGGTGCAGCCAGGTCTGATGCTTCATTGGACAGAGCTCCCAGCCCCTCATCTGCAATCAGATGCAGAACTATAGAACCTATTCTGTATCTGCAGTTCTGCTGGCAAAGCAAGACCCATCCTCCCAGTGCCAGATATCACAAGTTTCCAGCCTCTACCATCTTGGTAGTCTCCATTTCCCAACCTGATAGACACTGGCTGCCTCTCCAGTACAATTCAGAGTTTGGGCTCTTGTCTGTGCAGGATCTCTGAGAAGAATGTTTTTCTCATTATCTCTGATGCTGTGCAGATGTCTGACCTCCTGCAGCTCCTTTAACATGGTAACACAGCTCTTCAACCAGTGCACACCTCCTGTAGGCAAGGAGACGGTTTTTCTCTGCCTCATCCTCAGTGAGAAGCCTCAGCTATTCCTTGTAGCCCCAGACATAAAATGGAATGGAATGGGATGGGATGGAATAGAATAGAATAGAATAGAATAGAATAGAATAGAATAGAATATTTCACTTGGAAGGGATATACAATAATCATCCAATCCAACTACCTGACCACTTCAGGGCTAACCAAAAGTTAAAGAATGCTGTTAAAGCATAGTCCAAATGCTTCTTAAACACTGACAGGCTTGGGCCATTGACCACCTCTCCAGGAAGACTGTTCCAGGGTTTGACCACCTGCTCAGTAAAGAAGTGTTTCCTAATGTCAAGTCTAAACCTCCTCTGACACAGCTTTGAACCATTCCTATGCATCCTATCTCTGGATCCCAGGAAGAAGAGCTCAGCACCTCCCTCTCCCCTTCCCCTCCTTGGGAAGCTGTATAGAGAGCCATGAGGTCACCCCTCAGCCTCCTTTTCTCCAAACTAGACAAACCCAGAGTTCTCAGCTGCTCCTCACAGGACATGCCTTCCAGCCTCTTCACCAGCTTGGTTGCCTTCCTCTGGGGGCAATTCAAGGACCTTCCTTCTTAAATTGTGGGGCCCAGAACCACACACAGTATTCAAAGTGAGTCCATGCCAATGCTGAATACAGCAGGATCATTACCTCTCTTGACTAGCTGGTTCTGCTGTGTTTGGTGTGCCCCAGGATGAGGTTTATCCTTTTGGCTGCCAGGGCTCACTGCTGGCTCATATTGAGCCTGCTGCTGACCAGCACCCCCAGATCCCTTTCTGCAGGACTGCTCTTCTGCTCAGTGGAGACCTCCCTAAACTCCCCAGACCTTTGGTAGATGATTAAGATGGATCCTGCCATAGATCCACTAGCTCCTTCAGTATTCTAGGATGAATCTCATCAGGCCCTATGGAATTAAGAACATTTAGATGATACAACTGATCCCTTAAAATTTCAGTGTCCACAAATGGAAAGTCACTGTTCCTACACTTGTGGTCCTCTGACCAAAGTTGTGGTCAACAGCTCAATGTTCATATGGAGATCAGTAAGAAGTGGTGTTCCTCAGGGCTCTGTCTTGGAACTGGTGCTCTTTAATATCTTTATCAAGGACATACACAAAGGAATCAAGTGCACCCTCAGTAAGTTTGCGGATGGCATGAAGCTGAGTAGTGCAGTTGACACACCTGAAGGATGGGGCCATCCAGAGGGACCTGGACAAGCTGAGAAGTGGGTCCATGTGAATCTAATGAGGTTCAACAAGGCCAAGTGCAAGGTGCTGCAACTGGGTTGGGGCAATCTCAGATATGAGTACAGGCTGGGAGAAGAACTCATTGAGAGCAGCCCTGTGGAGAAGAACTTGGGAGTTCTGGTGAACAGAAAGCTGGACATAAGCCAACATTGTGTGCTTACAACCCAGAAGGCCAATTGAATCTTGGGCTTCATCAAAGGAGGTGTGGCCAGCAGGTCAAGGGAGGTGATTTTCCCCATCTACTCTGCTCTGGTGAGACCCCACCTGGAGTGCTGTGTCCAGCTCTGGGCCTGCCAGCACAAGAAGCACATTGACCTGTTGCAGCAAGTCCAGAAGAGGCCACCAAGATTATCAGAGGACTGGAGCACCTCTGCTATGGAGACAGGCTGGGAGAGCTGGGGTTGTTCAGCCTGAAGAAGAGTGAGGAGACCTTACTGCAACCTTTCAGTACTTAAAAGGGGCTTATAAGAAAGAGCTAGAGAGACTTTTTGCATGGGCAGATAATGATAGGACAAGATGTAATGGTTTTAAACTAAAAGGAGTGATTTAGATTAGATGTTAGGTAAAAAATTCTTTAGTGTGAGGGTGGAGAGGCACTGGCAGAGGTTGCACAGAGAAGTTGTGGATGCCCCATATCTCAAAGTGTTAAGGTCAGGTTGAATGGGGCTCTGAGCAACCCGATTGAGGTGGCATCCCTGCCCATGGCAGGGGGGGGTGGACCTAGATGATCTTTAAGGTCCCTTCCAACCCATTCTATGATTCTATGATTCTGTGACTAGGGAAGTGATTGTACCCCTGTACTGGGCAGTGGTGAGGCTGTATCTTGAATCCTGTGTCCACTTCTGGGCCCCTCACTCCAAGAAGGACATTGAGGCACTAGAGTGTGTCCAAAGAAGGGCAACAAGACTGGTGAAGTGTCTAGAGTACAAGTCTGATTAGGAGCGGCTGAGGGAGCTGGGGGAGGCGCAGCCTGGAGAAAAAGAGGCACAGGGGAGAACTTACTGCTCTCTACAACTACCTGAAAAGAGGTTGTATTTACATGGGAGTTGGTCTATTCTTTCTAGTAACAAGCAATAGGATTAGAGGAAATGGACTTAAGTTGAACCAGCAGAGGTTTAGATTGGATATTAGGAAAAATTTCTATACGTAAAGGGTTGTCAAGCATTGGCACAGAACAAGCTGCCCAGGGAGGTGGTGGAGTTGCCATCTCTGGAGGGATTTAAAAGTCACATAGATGTGGTGCTTGGGAATATGGATTAGTGGTGGGCTTTGCAGTTTTAGTTTAATGGTTAGACTCAATTACTTTAGACATCTTTTCCAACCTAAATGATTCTATGCTTCTGTTATCCTTAGACCTCCTCTTGCTATTAATGTTCTTAAAAAAGACTTTCATTTTTGTCTGGCACTACCCTGTTCAGTTTCAACTGTAGTTAAGCTTTGGGTTTTTGTGCTTTCTCCTTGCGTATACAAACCACAGATTTGTAATGTTCCTGCAAAGTCTGACCTTGCTTCCAGAGATCGTAGCATTTGTTTTTCCTGTTGAGTTCCATGAGGAGTTCTCTGTTCAGCCAAGCTGATCTTCTGCCCCATTTGCTTGACTTCTGACACAGTGGAATTGCCTGCTCCTGTACTTTTTAAAAGTGCTTCTTAAAAAATGACCAGGACTCATGAACTCCTAAGCCCTCAAAAGCAGACCCTCAGGGGACACAGCTAAATAGTTCCCTGAACAGCTTAAAGTTTGCTCTCTGAAATACAAGGTAGCAACTCTGCTGACATTTTTTTTTCTCATTGCACCGAAAATTTTAAACTCAACCATTTTGTGATCATTGAGGCCAAGACAACTACCTACCGTCACATCTCCCACAAGTCCTTCTCTTTTAGAATAATAGAATAATTAAAGTTGGAAAAAACCTCCAAGATCATCAAGTCTAACCTTTGACCAATCACCACCATGCCCACTAAAGCATATCACTAAGTGCTCCATCTACTCGGTTTTTGAACACCTCCAGGGATGGTGACTCCACCACCTCCCTGAGCAGCCCATTCCAATGCTGGACAACCCTTTCTGGGAAGAAATTCTTTCTGCAGTCAGGCTGGCAGGCCTTTAGTTCCCTGGATCCTCCTTCCAGCCCTTCTTGTGGATGGACATGACACTGGCCTTTTTCCACATTGACTTTTCCTAATATACAACCTAAGCCTCCCCGACACTGCTCCAGCCCTTCCCTCAGGTCCTGTCACTGGTCACCAGAGAGAAGAGATCAGTGCTGCCCCTCCACTTCCCCTCGTAAGGAAGATGGAGACTGCTATGAGGTCTTCACTCAGTCTCCTCTAGGCCAAACAAATCAAGTCACTTCAGCTGCTCCTCATATAGACCCCCAGGTCCCTTTCCACAGCAGTGTTTTCCAGCCTTTCATTCCCCAGTCTGTCAGTACATCCAGGGTTGCCCCATTCCAGGTGCAGAATCTGGCACTTGTCTTTGTTAAACTTCACACATTTGGTGATTGCCCAGCACTCATTTGTCAAGGTCTCTCTGCAGGGCCTCTCTGCTTTTGAGGGAGTCAATATTTCAGATATGCTCCTAAAGCTCCAGTACTCCCTGGAGGACCATAAATGTTCTCACTAGCATTGCCACTCTCAGGCAATGCCATGCCAACCCTTGGCTTAGCTTCAGCTCTTCTGATGGTATCCCCTTTATCCATCACTTCTAGTGTAAGGTCCTCTCAATTGGTCCTGCCAGCTTATGAGCAAAGAAGCATTTCCCCCATCAGGGCAGGTGGATCCCATCAGGCCTCAGCAAACCTTGTGTCTTGTAGACTCTTCTATGGTTATAAAAAACAAAGTTCTGGTGGAGGTACCAGTCCTGGAGCCAGATATTGATGTTTTGGGCATGTCTGTTTCTTCCATTGACTCTCCCCATTACTGGGAGAATCAAGGCAAACACTACCTCTTCTCCTGAATCTTTTAGCATTCTTCCCAGGGCCCTGAAATCTCTTTTGATTGACCTTGGCCATCTTGTTGCAATGTCATTAGCACCCATGTGAAAGAGAAGGAGTAGGTAATAGTCTGAAGGCTGTACTGAGCTCATCAGTGATTTGGTTACATCTCTGATTTGGGGCCCAGGGAGGCAGCAAACTTCCCTGAAGAGATAATCCAGTCTGCCGATGGAGACTCATTTGGCTCAGGAGAAAGTCACCAATGACCATTACTTGCTGTTGTTTCTTTTCAACACTGGTCAAGTGCATTAAGCAGGTCTTGATGTGAGGGATTGGTTGATCTCACCTTGATGAGAGTGCTTGCACAGGTTCCTCCTCTTCTATCTCATTTCCTTCATCTACTGTACCCAGAGCTTCATACCTATTCTGTAAAGGTAGCTGAGAGGGTAAGAAGGGGTTCCTCTTACAGCTCAGTGCAGTAACTTGCTTGTAACATGGAAAGCTGCATTCTTCCTCAGGAGCTCTGAGTACAAGCTTCTGATATGCCAGGGGTAGTTGTTCCAGTCAGTGTTGAGCTTGAGATATGCATTTTATAGATATTTGGTAATCTGATTTGAGTTTATACCAGATCATTTTCTATCATCTATTTAAAATGTGTTTTTTAATGGAATACTGACCACAAATGTTCACTCTTATTTAGGAGACATACTGGTACTCCAGAGAAATGGGGGAAAAATTAACTTACCACAAATTTCCTGTTAGATTTATAATATAATGTTTCTATGAAGTAACCCTGAAATTGGATATATGGTCTGGATTTTTGTTTTGCTATCATTATATCTTTGTATACACAAACTTTGGTGCTAGCACTGATAAACAGGGATTTTCTTGGCTCCAGCTCTGTCAGTGTGAAACTAAAGATCATGTGAGACCCTCTGTAGTGTGAGGGTCTGGAGTAGATTCCGTTTGATCCAGATCTTGCTATTCAGTGGAAAAAAACCCCCCAAAAACAGGACAATTCAGATCAATGAATAGGAAATAAAGCTAAAGTATGCCTGAAACTATTAGGATTGTGTTGTGGAGGGATGATAAATAAACCAACCCTCTCCAAACTTTTCCATACCTTCTTGTTGTTTCACTGCTTCATATGAACAGGCTCAGACTACTCTTATATCACAAAGCATAAATTAAGACAAGGCTGTATTGGAAATGTCTCCATCCTGATCTGAAGCCATGGAGATGGGTGATGAATTCTTACCCCCTTCAATGTCAAACTTCCTGTTGCGGATTTTCCCTGCAGAAAGATACCATCTGATCTTTTTCTCCCTTTCTTCTGTTGTTGAGCTTCATGCAGGGTCTCGCAGTCCATTACATCTGAAACTGCCACCTCTTACTCCTAGAAATCATTGACTATAGACAGCTTGCTGGTACCTTCCCCCCAGAGTAGGCTGTCTAATCTGCTTTTGCTGTTGTAACCAAATGAAGATTTCTTTAGTAGAGCTAGAAAAATATTTTCCTTACCTTAGGAGAAGAAAAGGGGGCATATTTTTGTAAAAACACGGCACAGAAAAATCCTTTACTAGTATTTTTATTGTTCAGTTTGGGTTCTTTCTTGTTTCTTTTTGTTTTTTCCTCAAATAGCCTTTATCCTCTAAGTAACTCTCTCGATAGTCTAGATTTGGTATAATTTGATTGATAGTAATTTTACCCTATTGAGTTTAAGTGGCTTGCATTCTGTGATAAAATTGATCACAGATCTCTTTCTTCCTCAGATTAGATTCTGCCTTGTTCTATAAGAAGATCTGTTGGATATAAAGAACTAGCATGAGAAAGATAGCTGAGCCTAGCCTGCTCTTATTTAAAATTTATTTCTGTTACTAGATTTTTGGCTTGCATCTGCAGGAATAGCTAAAATTATTTACTATTTTGTTTCCTTTTGTCTGTCTTTTGATCAGTCTGGATCGCCATATGCAGACTCATCATGGACACCATAAGCCATTCTGTTGCAAGCTCTGTCCATTCAAGTCTTACAACAGCCACTTGAAAACCCATATACTCAGAGCTCATGCCGGTAAGTCAATTAGTTTCTTCCTTGCATTCTCCCCTGTCCTCTCTTGATCCCTTTCTCTTGCTGTCAGGCACATATACTTGCTCTTGTGTACTCCCTCTTGATCAACCTCACATGCAGTCATGCTCATTCTCTCTCTTCCTTGTGGGTAGTCATATGTGCTCTCCACATTCTCTTGTGTGATCACAAGCTCTTCTTGTGCCGTCATTTGCCTCCTCTCACTTTTGTGTGTCCCCTCTCAATGAGACTGTGTGCAATTGCACTCACTCTCCCACTTTCCCACTCTCCTTCAGATGCAGTCACATTCCCCCCTCTATCTAGGTTGCAATCTTCCTCTCTTACATACAGTTGTGTGTGGTCTCTGTCATGGATTATCATCTCTTGCTTGCTCATTCTCATGATTGTGCTTGCTCTCTTCATGTGTGGCTGCACTCATAAGCTGCTGCTTGTTTGCTTCCTCTCACTCTCACAGCCATGTGCTCCTTGTTGCTCAACCTTGTGTATGGTTGTGCTCACTATCCCTCTCTAGGTTGTGCATGCTGTTCCTCTCTTGGGTGTGATGGCACACGGTCTCCCTTACTTGGTGACAATGTCTTTGAGGCTCACAGACAATTGCCTGCTCTCCCTCACCCACAGTCATCTTTGCTCTTCATCTCTGGGTTACGATCTCCCTGTATGTCATATGTGGCTGTGAATGCTCCCTCCCTCTCTCTGTCTTTGTAGCACTCCCTCGGGGGACATCCTTCTTTGTTGCTCCCTCCTGCACTCTCTTGTGCCAGGTCAGCTGCTCTACATTTCTGTCCAAGTCAGACTAGGTTTCTCTTCCTTGTGGTTTCTCCATCTAGTATGCTCACTCTAGCAATCATATATTTGCTATTGCTAGCTTTCCCTTAGCACAGATTCTAGGAGGGTCTGTTCCATGATCTTCCCAGGCCCAGAGGTGAAGCTGACAGATCAGTAGTTCCCAGGGTCCTCCTTTCTACCCTTTTTAAAGATGGGTACAATGTTTCCCTTTTTCCAGTCACCTGGGACTCCACCCGACTGCCATGAATTTTCAAATATCATGGAGGGTGGCTTGGCAACTACATTGGCCAATTCCCTCAGGACTCTGAGATGCATCTCATTGGGTCCCATAGACTTATGTACATTCAGGTTCCTTAGGTGGTCGTGAACCTGATCTTTATTTACAGTGGGAGGGGCTTTGCTCCGCCAGTCCCCATCCTGCTGTCCACCCACTTGAGAGGTGAGGGAAAAGATGTTGCCATTGATTTCCTTCTTGCCATTTAGCTTGACCAGCAGATCTTGACTCAGCCATGCTGGGCTCATTTTCCTTTCCTGACTTGTTACACCTGGGGATCACTGGCTCTTGTGCTCTATGGAAGGGTCCCTTAAAGATCTGCTAGCTGTTTTTCTGTTCTCTTGTCCCTGAGGGCAGTTTCCCAGGGGATTCTACTGACTGTCTCTCTAAAGAGCTGGAAGTTTGCTTTTCTAAAGTCCAGGGTCAACTTTACTCTTCATCTCACCCATATCCCTCAGTACTGTGAACTCTGCCAATGCATGATCATTGCAGTCCAGGCTGCCTTTCAGTCCTGATGTCCCTGATTAGTTCACTTGCGTTTGGTGACCATCAGATCCAGCATTGCATCCCCTCTGGTAGGGCCGTCTATTACCTGGCTCAAGAAGTTATCCTCCATGCATTCCAGGAGTCTCCTGAATTGCCTACAGCTCACCATGCTGCCCTCCCAGCAGATGTTGGGGTGGTTGAAGTCCCCCAGCAGGAGGATGCTGCAGTGTACTCAGCACATCTCAGTGCAACATGCCAAGGGCCCTTGCTATCACCCTGTCCCTCTAACCTGAGTGTGTTGTCCCACAACTTGTCATGGCCAAGCCTGATATTATATTGTAATCATATATTATGCTTGAGCTCTCCCTCAAAAGAAATTGCACTGTTGTTCTCTGGGTCAAATGCTCTCTCTTTCTGGGTCATAAGCTTTGACTCTCATTCTCTGGGTCACATTCTTTGGGACCTGTGTGATCTCTTGCTCTTTGGGTCTCTCTCCCCCCTCCCTTCTCCCATTTTTGGCACTCTTGCTCTCCCTCCCCTCTCCTCTGCCACAGTCTTTTTTTGCCTTTTCTGGGTTGTGCTTTTTCATTCCCTCTGTGAGTTGCCCTCTATAGGTTGCTGACACCTCCTTTGGACTGTCCTCTTGCTCTCTTTCTCTGGACTGTGTGTATCACTCCCCTTACCCCCCCCCCCCCTTCCT